>JAVQJG010216620.1:0-21116 GCA_036024015.1 Craterocephalus amniculus
TCTCGGGGTCCTCTGCAAATTACGAGCTCGCAGCTCGGAAAAACGAGTTCAGATCGTCACTTCCGGCCAAATTAGCTCGGAAAAACGAGTTCCGAGGACAACTGGAACGCACCATCATCCTGTTACTCTGTGTTCGTGTGCTTAGCAGGCACTGGGTGTTCTCGTGAGAAATGCTATCCCGGAGCACACATGCCCTCAGGACTTCTCAGTCAGTCAGGATTCATGCATGTAGCCCATCTAACTCTGGAAACGAGGATTCCTAAATCTTACCAAACAATTTATCTGCCTAAACCTCACCAGCTTTAACTGCCAAATGAAAATATCAGGCAAATTAAGCTTGATGATTCGCTTTATCTCCTCTGACCTAAAGCCTTTCAGAAAGACCCTGACTCAGATTTTTGTCTCAGACTCCCGGAACTGCGCTCTGTGATCATGCTGGACAGCCGACAGCCGGGAATGTTTCACTTCAATGACGTCATGCAGGCCGGTGACAGCCAGCACATGCAGCAGCTGCAGGATCTGCAGAGGAAGATCTGCTTTGGCGACCCCATAAACATCCAGTTCACCTCGGTAACAGCCCGATTCCTCCCCATGAAAACTTTTTATTCTTTAATACGAGAGAAAACTCGAATGTTATAACATTCGCTGATATTAAGGTCTCATGAACTCATTTTCTAATAAACTCTTATCAGGGTACGACTGGAACTCCAAAAGGTGCCACGCTGTCGCATCACAACATCATCAACAACGCCTACTTTGTTGGAAACAGAGTGGGATACAACTGGAGGGTGAGTGGGATCCCTGAACCGTTAAACCAGCTGCAGGATTGAGACGTCAGGAGCAGGAACTGGAGTTTATGACCCACTTTCTTGGTGTCATTTCCTGATTTGGTCCTCCAGCCTCACACCCGTGTCTGCGTGCCGGTTCCTCTCTACCACTGCTTCGGCTCTGTGGGGGGGGGGATCGTTATGGCCGTGCACGGCGTCTCCCTGGTTTTTCCCTCTGCCGGCTACAACGGAAAGGCCAACCTCGCCGCCATGGAGAGCGAGAGGTAAACCGCCTGAAAATGAAAAAAACTCTGTCAAAGAACCAGCTGGTGTGAACTGTTGGACTCTAATACCCGAGCACAGGTTAAGACTATAATTACCTCTAATCTTGGAGGACCGTTGTACCGGATATAATGTGCTTGATTTGAGGAGATTAGGATCATTTGCTCTGAAGAAGTTCAGTTTTCAGCTGATGTTTGCAGGGAATTTGAAGCTTCGTCTCATATTTCCTCTGTTCAGACGTTAGAGCGGATAACCGAGAGTTGTGTTCAGAGACGTGCACCCAAAAATCTACAGATTTAATAGTTAAAAACTTTTTCAATATAATGTTTTAAAAGTAATTACGTTCTTTTAAAAAGGTATTTTACTTCTTGGAATTTCCTCGTTAAATAAAGATTAAATAAAAAAAAAATAGTCTTTAAGATTTTTGTTAAAAATCCATCAATAGATTCTAAATCAAGAATATTTTTAAAGTGTTGTTTTCATGACTAAAATAAATAATCTAGAATAACATCAAATACGTTCCTTTGTGAAAAGAAGTAAAATCCACACGATAATATTTATTCACCTTCAACTTTGATTGGAATAATTTAAATTAGTTTATGTAAATCTAGAGTTTTGTTGTGATGATGGGGGAGTTGTCTTCTGTGTAAAATCCATGAGGGGAGAAGCATTGATGCACTTTTCATCCTGATGCACCATCATTCTTATCCTAAACTCATCACATGACCTTTTTCCTAGTCTTTATGCTTCAAACCTAATTGAACCTCTTCACACTTTTTTCTGTTAGCCTCACTAACAAGTTGTTTTCATAAGGTCACACAGCAGATTAATCACAGTATCTGAAGTTTTCTTTGAAATATTCAAGTGCAAATGCTGCTTGACTTTTAAACATTACTGTAAATTCTGCAATTAATTTAATTACTACTGTTATGATTTTTCTTCTGACCGTATTTCCTCCTTTTTAAATGATGATTCACTACTATTCCTTCACGCTGGACTTTGAGATGTTTCTTTGGCTTGCTGCAGACCAATAATTGGACACTTGACAGAAATGTTTTCCATCACAGTTGTTTCAGGAACAAAAAGCTGCTGACAGCTTCAGGCTGGGTTATATGACTGATAGAAGATTCACTGCAGCACTTTCATACAGGATGTTCTCGTATGTTTACACAGTTTAAGTGGTAAGAGGAGAAAGGCTGCAAGGGAATGGAGTTCAGATTTTAGTGTACAAATATCCCCTTAATATTTAGTTTTTTGCTACTTGGAAGATTACTTCTATTTACACCGGAGACGGTCTGCATTCATACATCTAAAGTGCAAATATGGACAATCACATTATTATGTTTTAATGCATAAGCGGATAAAGTTAAACAATTTTTTTAACAGTTTTGATGAATTTGTTTCAATGGTCTGAGTAAAGGTGAGTCAAAATTGACTAAGATTTCATATTAATTTAATACTATCATTTTTGTTCGGTTTTTCCTCCAGGTGCACCTTCATTTATGGTACTCCCACCATGTATGTTGACATGATCAGCCAGCCGGATTTGGCTAAATATGACTTGTCATCAGTGGAAGCTGGTGAGATAAAAAATAAAGTTGTACTCGAAATTATAATCTAAATGAAAAAAAAAAACAGATTTATATTTCCCTTCTGCTAATTTGTTGTTTTTTTGTTTTGAAAGACAGGAAAGACTTTGAACAGGGAACTATTATTTTTATTGTTATTGTTCTGCATCAACATGCTCCCATGTGCTTGTATTATGCACATAAACAGGTTTTTCTTTTAAAATATGCTGTTGACACCGGGCTCTTCAATACTGTTTCATTTGGGGACTCTGGTTACATGCAGAGTTTAAGTGCAGTGAAAATAAACCGGATAATAATCTTCTTGGTAAACAGACATGCTTCATTCGTAATGGATCATGCAGTCATTTTGATCTGTATTATAAGCCATATTAATGCAAAAACTAAATCAGCTTTTTCATTATGCAATTTATCTAGAATAAAGTGATCATTTAAAAACTTTTTTATGTTTGTTTTCAGTGGGTTTGGCTAATATAATAGTTTTTATAGATTTCTTAAATAAATCATTTTGTTTTGTGGCTCTTTAAGCTAAATTCTTTATAACTGGGTGTTAAAACCCTTTAATTTATCATTTTTAGTGAAGATAGGGAGTTTTTCCTTTAATCTCTTGTTGAATCTGAATGCAGATGATGATGACAATAGAGCTGATGACTATGTTATGTATTTACTACTTACCTTTATTTGACTTGACTGCATGAATTATTCATATTTTTTATTGAATTGTATACAGCCCATTGGGTAATCGTGTGTGACATGAGCTGCATAAAGAAACTTGCCTTGTTTTTAATTCTTACCTTTATTTTGGACCTGCAGGTATCATGGCTGGGTCACCGTGCCCCTCTGAACTCGTGAGGAAGGTTGTGTCTTTAATGGGCATCGAAGGAATAACAGTGAGTAGAGATCTTTAAATTACATTACAAAAAAAAAACAACTAAAAAGCAAACTTAAACTTAGTAATGCAGTTTGGCTTTCACACGCAAGAGGGAGACAAATCTTTGGGGGGAAAAAAACCTCCATTCGCTTGTAAAGTCAGACGTCTGGAGATATTTTTATCCAAATATCGAACAGTTTACATTTGATAAAGAATGAGACTGAAATTAAGCTTTTTTTAAAAAGGTTTATTGGATGTGAGCACTTGTTTTCACTTCCAAAAGTCTAGGAAATGTAAAGATTCTGAATATACATTGATGTGAATGAAATGTCTCTCCTTTTCTTTTTTAGAAAAACATGTTGATTTAAAAAACAAATAGCATGATGATCCTGCATTCATCCTATTCTTCCACATTAAGTGAAAAAAATGATGGAGTTGAAAGAGATAAAATAATCGATCCACCTGTTTTGCGTCCCTCTGGTCATCTAAAAAACATCCCGCATGTTTTCTGTGACAGAAAATACTGCTATGCCTCCTGTGATCTGCTCCCACCTCATACTTCACTCTTCATCTTGGACTTAAATGAGTGAAATTAAAACTGGTCCATGCGTGTTTGTGTGTAACATTAATGGCTGTGTATGTGTTTACACTGCTGGCAGCATGCTGGCGTAAGGAAAGATGGACAGTCTTAAAGTAGAGTCAGTAAGCGTTGTTTTCCACGTCGCCGGTCACCTGGACTGGCTCCTCCACTGCTTCTCCTGCAGAGGAGGAGAAAAGAAAGAGAGGGAAAAAAAGAAGAAAAAGCATCCAAATCAAACAGCGTGCCCTCCAAGTATAGACCCCATGACCGGGACTCACGCTGGACCCCAGGGCCAGCATGGAAAAGTTCAGGCCGGGACAGGAGGGAGCACGCGGAGTTCTGTGGTCCGGGAAAAAAAGAGTGGAAAACAGAATGGTGCAAAGCCAATTCTTAGCCACTCCAAGACCACCTTAAACCTAATCCTCCTTATCCAGCGTCCAGTCAGTACCGAAAACCCCCATCTCTGCAGGGAGGCCGTTGTGCACTGTCGACACGACAAAACTGCACCTCAGGTATTTACAGAGGTAGTGATTAGTGATGGAGGGAGTCATTACAGCCATCGTTTATCTTTAGGAAGTGGTCCAGTGTCTCCACCACCACCATCAGTCGCAAGACTTTAAAGCAAGCTTGTGTTTGGAAGAAATTTAGATTTTCATAACTCAGACTGGCCGAATCGGCTTTTAAGGGCTTCAAGGAGGGAGTATAGATGAGCCAAAAGCAGATTGTGATCTCGGTATGACAAGAAGAAGATTTGATCTGAGTTTTCGTTTTTATTCAGTTTTTGTTTTGCTTTTTAGATGTTTGGTCTGGTTGGGATGTTATTAAAGGTCTGCTCTGTTCAGCTGCTTTGTAGCCTGGTTTTAGGTTAAATATTTTCATATCAGTGGTATGCTGCGTGTCATAAGACTGATTCTAGTTCAATAATGAGCCAATGTTTTATTAGGAAGCATTAGTTAATGTTAAACTGTGAAACATACAAATAGATTGATGTGTTTGGTAACTGTGACATGGATATTATTTAATGATGACATCATGCCAATGCTGCAGCTTTTACTCCAGAGTCACCATTTATGGCCCAAAAATAGCTCAGCATAGCTCCTGTAAAATGTCTTTATGATGATCTAAGCATGTAGTTTTTATTGTAGACATGTTTGCTGAAACCTCGGCGTCTCCATCGTTGCACGCTTACGGCCCGTTTGGCAGCAGATACCTGAACGGCTGCGAGTTCATTGGCGCGAGCCCTTCCTGGATCTCTTCGCCTTCCCCCTGCAGGATCCGAAGGCGGCGCTGTCTCTGACTAGTTTTCCTTTCTGCAGAGGTGGAGATGCACACACTGCATCTGGACGGTTTTTGGTGGAGTCCATCCACCTGTGATCCGGAACAAACAGATGAGGCCGTGTTTAGGTAGCATGAGGAGAAAGAGATTCATGCACTGATTGAATGCGTGATTTGTTGATGTGTAAAGTATTTCCTCGTTCAGTAATCTGTTGTTTGTTTGCACTTTAGAAAGACAAACGCAACATGGCACGATTTCCTTTCGAGTCGTCATTTCCTCAGTTGCTGCAGCACTTTGTGTCCTTTTTGTTTTTCTTTGTACCGTCAGACATTAATCAGATTTCGGAGCATAATTAACCGAGCTAGCAATGGTGGCCATATACTGTAACTCTCCAGCTAAACAGTTTCCATCTTGAAACGATAAAAGACTGTATGGACGAGCCCAGAGACTGCAGGGAGGTGAAAGATCATCACCTGCAGTCTGCTGTATCAAAGATTACTTACATTTTGTTTTAGTTCCCTTCCTTATTTTACCCAACCCGGCCTGCTGTTTATTCACCTGTAAAGAGCACGATCGGCACAGTGCCTTTAAAATCTGGGAACCTTGAGCTGGACTGACAATTCTGTCTGTAATCTGTCCTGCCATCTTGCTTTTGGATGATGTAGTTGTTTGAGATTTTCCTCAGAATTACTATTTACATTATTTATTGTCATTAAAACATTAAAACACGAGCCGGAACGTGAAACTCGGCGAGACACATCAGACATGTTTTATGATACAGACTGTCGTGTCTGATGGCTGAGTTGTTGCAGGAAGCATCTTTGTGTGAATGGAAAAGTAAAGTCCGCCCATCAGAAACGGCTCTGGAAGGTTTTTGGTTCTGTGACCTCCTTCCGACATGAAAGGTCACATGTTTGGTTGCACCTCTGCATGTTATTCTCACTTATTTTATAATCTTTGTACAAACCTCAAAATTAGTTTCCCATTCTCGTGATATATTCTAATGTTTACATAGCAAACCTCAAATCCTAAGCCTCACCAAGTAGACAAACCTAAACGGGTACTAAATTATGCAACTAAACTGCCACTTTAAAGTTCTTCTAATGTTGTTCAAAATCCCTTAAACAATTTAAAAATCCTAAACCTAGCCATGCAATTCAAATAGTCCTGCAAAATGCCTAAAATTAACAAAGCAGTTAAAAATGTGCCAACGTAAGCAGCAGCGACTAAACCAAATTCTTCTGTGTAACACACTGGTGTGCAGGACCGGTTTGCAGCCGTATTCCACTCTGTTGTACGCCAACGTCAACACGTTTGTGTGGCATCTTTGTTTAGAGGACCCATTTTTGTAAAAAGAACCCATGGGCTTCCTTTAGAAATTTTTTTTTAGACATTTTTCTGTTCTTTAGGGCTCATGGAAACTCAGGTGAGGGTTTTACCTGCGTAGTGGAGCCAGTTGGCAGGAGCAGCTCCAGGGATTGTTGGAGAGGGTGAGGTTGGTGATGGTGTTAAATACGAAACCTTTGGGAAGGGACCTCAGCCTGTTGTTGTCCAGATTAAGCGACTTGATCGCTGTGACGCCATTAAATGCTCCATCTGAGAACTAGAAAAGGCATAGATGAGTTAGTGTTGTCCAGTGCACTGTTTAAAAAGGAAAAGAAGAAAACCCTTGTGAGGAGGCAGACAGATGGGGAGCGCGGGAATGTGGGCATGAAAGCGTCTCTCATCCTTCCCTCTGAAGCCGTGCTTATGCAAACAGCCACGGTCACTGGCCTCCTTCTTCCCGGCCGGCTTCATATGGATCTGCCAGGGTGCTAAAAGCTTCAGACAGGTGCTAGATGAACCGGCACAAGTCAAGTTTGCCTCTTCCAGAAGGAAGATGAGGGTGACTGGGAGGGGAAACCAGAGAGGGGTTTTATGATGAGCTTGAGGTGATGAAGCCGTTTGGAAATTTCCACTCCAGAGCAACAAGCAGCTGGAAGTCTGGAGTTTTGAAGCGATGGAAGAAGGACGACTTCCAGCTCGGTCCTCGTCCCCCTCTTCAGGTTGCTCCTCTGCCAGAAAGGCTCGCAAAGGGCCCGATTGTCCATTCAAGCTAAAAATACTGCTGTTCATGCAGCGTGGAACACCCGGCCTCTGTCTACCTATCATCTAACCCCTCCTGACCTGTTTACAAGACTCGTGCTGCCAAGGTAGAAAACACCTCGCTGAAAATAACGCTTGTGTAATAATTAGACTCAAACAAAACAACCTAAAAATACCTGCATTGGGCCGGAGAGGTGCTACACTGTACTATTACTATTGCTGCTTCCACATGGCTCTCACACAGTCTGGCGTGAGAAGCTTGTTGTTTTACTGTCCCCCCACCGCCGAAATGCCTCAATGCATTGGCACAGGTACACTCAAATATTGGATTGACCTCAAATATGAGGCAAATGTACGCTGAGGAATGTCTGAAAAGGAGCTCAGACTGTATACGGTAGGAGCTGATGTTCGCTGAGAGCACATCTCACGCCTTCGGCTTGTAGAAAAATTGAAAATCGATTTGCATGCAATGCATCAATGCAGATGACGTTAAAACTTTTGTTTATAAAAACATTTCTGATTATTTCCATATCTATAATAATTATTTGTTCAGTGTTAAGTTTTGTATGTACAACAGGCAATAGAAGGTCACAGTTTTAAACAAGGGAGTAAAAGGCAAATAAAATAAATTTTGTTGGAAAAAATCATAAAAAATCTAAATCGAGAACTTAAAATCGAGAATTGAATCGAATCGTGGCTTGATTGAATCGTTACATCCTTGATGGACACTGAAGCATTTAACCGTTGTTTTACCTCATCTGCAAATAATTTCTCCATATTTAATAATTTTATTTTCATTTTAAGCTCCAAAAATCATCTTAGTGTCAGCTTGTTCCAACTACCTGTGATACATTATAAGAGTCTGCTGATTGTTCATTTACTATACACTCATCCTGCTCATGCATCACTGATTTGATTTATTCATTTAGGCAAAAAAACTAGTTTGATCAGGACTTGGTATAAACCAACCATGGGGCTCGTCAGAGGTCTTAGAAAGAAGTTAATTATTTCTAAACAGCTGCAGGCTGTGATCAAATGTTATTGGGGATCATTGGATCATGTGAACGTTCATTTGGATGTTCAGGAAAAACCATGAAGGCAAAGGGAGTCGTGGGCCTGAAGCTGTTAAACTTCACGGTTCAGACTCATTACTGAGAGCTGCTGCTTCCAGTTGGATTACAGATGGCCGTTACTGATGCGGGCAAAGTAATCATGCATAAAAGTTTTATGGTCGCAAGACTCATAAAAGTGAGTCGTTTGACCTGAATGACCAGAGGCAGGTTTGGAGGAGTTTTGTTTTTTTCATTCAGCCTCAAGCAGGTTTGATGGTGAGCACAGCGGTGGCGGCATCATGCTGCGGGCTTTTAGATTAAAGTAGCTCTATGGGTTTCTCTGACCTTAAGAAAATGTGTTTCTGACTTGTTTCTGTTTCATGTCTCTGTTTTATTGGCAAAGTGACATTTATCCAGAACATCCGCGGAGCTGCCGTTGCCCAGCAGGGTCCTGAGGTTGAGAAACCGAACTTTGAGGTTGAGAAACACAAATTTCCAGCCTGGAAACACGCGTTACAGCTTCCCTTTATGCACCGCGTCACTCGCTGGCAGCCAGATATCAACACAGAGGCTGTTCTGAAATGAGCTTTTTATTTGTATTGACATCAACCACGCAAGAAAAAAGTCTAGTGTGAGCCAGGAAACAAATTTTAATTGAACTCTGAGTGTCTGGTCCACATGTTGCTGGCTTAGTATTAGCTGTGAACAGATTGGGCCTATTTTATGTTATATATTCTTTTTTTGCTTGGTGTTAATTTCTTTAAGAAAAAGATGGATGTTGTGCAAACGTTCCTTCACAGATTAAGATGCACAAACATCAATTAAAGTGAGAGACTCAGTGTTTGGACGGCAGAAGCCAAAAACTCCACACAGTGTTTTTGCCAGAGGAGAGGACATTATTTCTGCTCCCTCTGCTGCTTTCAGACAAACTTCTTACAGATGAGTCTCAGTGGACGATCTTGTTTGACACAACTTCTATAATTTAACTTGTTTTTAGAACCCGGCACAGTTCAAAGTATCTGTTGTGTCTTAAAAGTTGAACTCAAAAGTCAAAAAAATGAAGAAAAGTTTTGATCTGTTAAAAAAATCCAACAGACAGCAGAAGTGTCGGAGAACAACTGCATCTAATTTTGATATTTAGGTTTTCAGTATTTTCTTTCTTCTTTCTCACACTCATTTCAGACAACAATCCTGCTTTTTTCTGCACATGTGAAGGTTTATAAATTAGCATGAAGTTTCAGACATTCAGTCAGTTTGGCTGGAGTGCTGCTGTGTTTGTAAATGCATGGTTAAGCGGATGAAAAGGAGCACCTGTGGGGTGTGTCTCGTCTAAATGTGAGCTCATGCATGGAAATATTAAGACTGTTAGTTTCCTACAAGCTGTAACATTGCTCAACAATTACTAAGTTCTGTAAATCTGGAAAATAAAATCCTTGCAAAGGCAGAATTTTGCAACATATTTTACACTTAAAAGACTTTAAAACAACTTTCTTGATAATCAGCTGTTATCTTTTAGTAACTTTAAATGTTTCAATAGCAAAACCAACCTTCTCCAGACCCATGTTGTCCAGGTCCAGCCTCTCCATGTAGCGGCCGAAGCTCTGGAAAGCGTTCTCCGGGATGATCTTTATGGGGTTCTTTCCCAGCGTCAGCTCCTCCACCACCCGCAGCTTGCTCATGGCCGCGCTCGGGTAGCTGGACAGCTTGTTTCTTTCCACGTGGAAAACGGCGAGGTTCTCCACGTCGTCCAGAGAGCCGGGGTGCAGCGTCGTCAGCTCGTTCCCACTCAGGTGCAGCCAGCGCAGGTCCTTGGCCCCCGCGAAGGTCCCCGGCTGCAGCTCCCGCAGCTTGTTGTCGTTGAGCTGCAGGATGAACAGGTTGATCATGGGGGAGAAGATCCCCTTGGTCAGCTCCGTGATCTTGTTTCCATCCAGGTGGAGGTAGGTGAGCTCGGTGAGGTCCTCGAAGGCGCCGGGTTTGATGCTGCTGATCTCGTTGTGGGACAGGTAGAGGTAGACGAGCTTCTTCAGCCCCTTGAAGGCGTGGGACCCGATCTCTCGGAGCTGACAGTGCTGCATGTGGAGCGAGATCAGCCCCTTGCTGTCGCTGAACGCCCCCGTGGGGATGCTGCCCAGGCTGTTCCTCTGCAGGTTCAGCAGGCGCGTGGCCTCTGACACTCTGGGGATCTTCCTCAGCCCCGCGTTGTCACAGATGACATGCTGCAGGTCGCCGTGGCAGTGGCACGACTCCGGGCACTGGCTCGGGGCTCCATGCACGGCGGAGCCCGGGACCAAGAGGCAGGTCCCCAACAGCAGCCAGGTCACGCAACGCATGCCGAGAGACGCCGAGGAGTTACAGCCGAGCGTGTTTGGGTTTTTCAGCGAGAGAAACAGACGGAGAGAGGAGGAGTGAAAAGGTTCTCCGAACACACGGCACTATTTATAACATTTAGCAGAGGGGGGTGAGGAGGGTTTGACTGAGAGGTCTGCTGGAAAAATCATGAACACCAGTGTTTGTATTTTTCCACCAATGTTTGAGCTCGCTCCAGGAGTTCAGCCTGGCTCCCAGACTTCTATTGTTTTTCAGTCTGGGTGGCAGGAAGAGCCACTCCTGCATGTGCAGCTGTTTTATAACCTGTAATAGTCTCCAGATGGATGGCGAGAAGCGAAATGCCATTTCAAGACATAACAACTGGAAAAGGATCCTTCCATCATCACAGCAGCAGAAGTTTCTCGTGCAGCATGACATTCCTGCGTGCATTCCCTCCTGCGGTGTTATGTAATGACCGTTTCCACTCAAACCTGCATGCAAACGATGGAGCAGCTTATGTAATTTCAGCTCTGTCGCTGGCTGGATGGGACTGGCTCGGCTCAGACCACGGTTTGGCTTCAAGCGGTGAGTTTTTAAGATGGATGGACCCACCCAAGAAAAATGGAATCTCGAGTTTACTTAACAAATCTAACATTTTATTGGGAATGTCGTCTTCACTGTGACCTGCCAGGTAAAACTTCTCACCACAGCCTCCCCTAAAGAGCCTTAAAAGTCACGTTTGTCCTGCAAAGTCTCCACCAATGATCCGTCATTTTCCTGTTTGCTACCAGCAGACAGGAGGAGAGGATCGGCTGCAAACAGGAACGCTCACAGATTACATGGATGTTAGTTTTACTTTAGCTGTTGTCTTCATACAATGCTGGAACATATTAAACATAATTTAATTATATCAGTTGTATTAATAATTTGAACAAATCCCTTTGTTAAACTTAACGGTAACACTTTATTTGAAGCCCACATTATAATGCATTTATAAGTCCTCACAATTATAATCAAACAATGTTTTATGATGCACTATAGCAACAGTTATATAACATTATTTTGCAACTTATAATTAATAATAATGACTCATTCTACGGATTCTCTGAGTGCCCTCATACACCATAATATGTGTTCATGGGTATTTAAGAGCAGCCATATATCTAGTCACTAAGTACTCAAGAGCATCCATAGAATGAGCCATTATAATTCATGATAAGTTGCAGAATAATATTATATAACTGTTGCTATAGTGCATAAAAAAACATTGTTTGTTTATAATTGTATTTATGAGGCGTTATAAATGCATTATAATGTGGGCTTCAAGTAAAGTGTTACCAAATTAACTTTCTAATATTTTATTGACATTTCTTAAAAGTTAATAAAATGATGTCAGGATGGAATAGAATAAACTTTATTGTTATTGCACAATAAATGTTACAAAAACAAAACAAACAATACAACACTATAAAAACGTGCACTGCAGATGAAACAATGCTGAAATAAAATAAAATAAAATTACAAATATATTCAAAAGACAACAGGTTCCACTTCCCAGCTAAGGTTCATGTTTCATGTAGACAAAGTTCGGGGATGCGACAGCTTCCAGTCGGTTTGTTCTGCTTTTATGCTTACGATGGTAATGTCCGCTTTCTTCGTCCTATCAGTCCCGGCTCCTTTGTTCTGGAGGTGTAAAAGATGAGGCTGTTGATGGAGAACTTGAGGACATCATATCTCAGTGATTATGCTGTTGGCCTGGGTGAAGGTGCAGTCAGTCTGCGTGGTATAATGATGTCAGGCAGGTATAATTAGACTTAAAATGAGCAGGAAAGATTATCCAGGTAACAGGATGAATAATTATCTAGAGACCATAAAAAAGTATTAAAATAATTTGAAAGTGATTAAAACGATACAGAAAAGCACCGTAAGGATGGAGCTTATTTTTACTAGACTGGGATGTTTTCTTCGCCATCTGAGTGTAAAGTTTGCTGCAGCTCAGACGTTCTGTCGTTGTGACTTGCTGTCTTTGGATAAAGTTCATCCGATCAACAGGGAAACCAAATATGACCCACTTGTAAACTTTGAGTTATGAGTGTGGCTGCCTCAGCTCGGCCACAGATCCACCAGAGGCGTCCGAATCTGCGTTGTCTTTGGGAATTTGGCCCTTTAAAGCTCACGCCACATCCAGTCAGGCCCAGCTGGGGACCTTTTGGCCAAATCTGGGTTATAGAGGTGCAAAAAGTAGCTGGAATGACACCTAAATGTCTCTGTTATCCGTTTGATACATAAACTTTTCTTGGATTTGTGTAAACTTCATCACTTTCACAACTTTACACTCTTTTCTGTTCTGCACATCCTTCTGCTTGCATATTCTTCTTCTTCTGAATCCAAACACCTTTTCCTTCACCAGCACATTGCAACACATCTGTCTGATTGTTCCATAGAAACTGAATCTTCTGTTGTAGTTGTGGGTTTTTTATCAGCGAGCAGCGGTTCATGAATTCTGCTGTTTTTGTGCTGGACAGATCGGATACGGCACCACAGAGAACAGCCCCGTCACTTTCCTTGCCTCCCCGATGGACAACTTGCAGCGGAAGAGTGAGACAGTCGGCTACATCGTGGATCACTTAGAGGTGCTTCGACATGCTTCTCCAACACACAGACACATGCTTCGTTAGGAACATGAGTATCTGTTGAGCAGAAAGTTTTACAAAAGACACGCTGTGAGGTCAACATAAGTAAGAATGAGTTTCCAGATTGTACAGATGTTTATTAAAACGGTAAACTTAGAATGATAATCAGGAGAAATTAAAAATCTTATTTAAGATCAGTGTTTTGGTCCCCATAAAGTTGGAATAAAACATTTTTTACCTGTTTTTATTAATTATGACACTCATTTATTCTTGGTAGATTAAGTGTGTATGTTCTCAACTGCATCTCATTGCACCTGGTTGAAGGCAATTACTGATACTAATACTAATAATACTACTACTAATAAAAATAATAATTAGTTATTGCTATTATTGTTATTATTGACAATGATAATTCAGTTAATATAAAAATTTTTTCATGACACTCAAAGTCACCTTACAGCATAAACATAAAATTAAGAAAACTCAACAGAATACAACAACAAACTAAAATAGATACTTGAATATTTAATTTTAACAAAAAAAAAAAAAACATCGTTTTCATATCGATCATCAGCGAACACAAAAGAAACTGCTGCAGCTTCAGATGAAAGTCACATAACTGTCAGATAAAAATCTGACTATATAGAAATGTTATCAGTAAGGGCACATGTCCGCTAATCCTTGATTGAGAATAATCAAAATTTTTGAAGTTTGAACCAAAAGTTGAAGCCTATTTACTGTAAACAGCGGTAATAAATGTGTTTTTACAGCACTATCTGTCTGGATGATTACAGCTTGATCGTGCTGTGATATTAAAAAGAAAAATCCAAATAATTTGTTTTTATATTACTTCACATTGATCATTTCCTTACTTTTATTTATTTGAAGTAATCACATAAAATCACATTAACAGGGAGAAAGGGTTGGCTGAACAAAATGGCTTACAACATTTCCTGATGAGTTTGAGGATAATCGGTTTATTATCTGGACTTGTATTATCAGTGTTACCACATATTTAAATTACATTCTTATTGTACTCCTCTTTTTAGTGTTTCCTTCATTTGAGCTCAGCTTTAACATTTTCTCCTGGTCATTACTGCTTTTAAGAAGTTTAAGATGTAAATATTTGCTTAACACTTGGTTTTAATGTCAGCCAGTCATAAGTTAATCAGCGAAAAAATGAAACTTTGGACCTGGAAGCTTGAACCTCACTAATCCTGTACATCATCACCTCCATGTTTCATTAAAAAGTTCCATATTTTTATCTTTTATGTGGTAAATAAAATATTTGGCATGTAACCCACCTGCTCCACAGGCTAAAATAGTGAACCCAACGACAGGCGAGGTTGTTCCTCTGGGGAAGAAGGGCGAGATAATGATCCGGGGATACTGCGTGATGCTGGAGTATTGGGCCGACCAAAATAAAACGGACGAGTGCATCTCTAAAGACGGCTGGTACAAAACTGGGTGAGTCTCCTGCAGTTTCATGTGGTTAGAAATATTTACATTTTAAATATGTTTATATGTGCATAAATATTAACTAGTAAAAAGAAACAAAGGACCAGAATTCTCCTCTAGAGATCTTAGAGACGTTTTTAACGTTTTTAACACCAGAGACATCGGCAGCATGGACGCCTACAGCTACCTCAAAATCGACGGCAGGAGTAAAGACATGATCATCCGAGGAGGAGAGAACGTCTACCCAGCCGAGATCGAACAGCTCCTGCACACGCACCCCAAAGTGAAGGAGGCCCAGGTGAGCTCCACCGCCGAGCCCTGAGCCCAGCCTGCCGGAGGAAATGGACATGCTGTCCCGGATAGGCCGCTTTGTTTTCCTAAACAGAAACTAATAAATTTGGTTTTCATGTCAGGCTGGTAGACAGTGAAGATTTTAAATGAAAAATTACTCATGATAGTAATCAGGATATGTTTACATATGTGGATGTGATTAGATGGTGGCCCTCAGCGGCCAAAATTGTTCCAGACAAACATGTTTTTTCATCACAGACTGTAAAATAAATAGAGGAACCTTAAACGCAGGTGAGCCGCAGGTTTCTGATGAGCTAAGAAGAAGCTCAGTGGGAAGTTCCCACCGTCGCCATCTTGGTACCGTCACCAGGGTCGTGACTCCTGGAAAACCCAAAAATGGCCAGGGTCCTGCAGGTGTTACAGCTCCAACACCTGACCATGCACCGTGTGCAAAGTTATTATGCAAGCTTACCATGAGAGAATATCATGAGGGAATATTCATTTCTTTTCTCGCTCAGTTTTGAAACCCAGGTGTATTTTGATTAAATAATGCTGCAAAAAACCCATGGATATTTTTACGGCATTTTTTAAAGGAATTGTAAAATTATGAAAGATAACCACCATGTAAGAACTGTGCAAACTTATTAGGCAGATCCAATTTTTTTTATTAAAAATTATTTTGTCAAATTTGCCTGTTAAATAAAAAAAAATTTGGATCTGCATAATAACTTTGCACACGGTGTAATCTGTTGGCTCAGTTTCATTTGATCTGCTTAAATATCATCTCCATCAGCGACATATTAGTTAGATTGTTTAGTTTAGCCTCCTATTTTAAAGATGATTTTTTTACTAGGATAGTTTTGTTTTGTTTTTATCATCTGAAGTTCATTTTGTCTGATCTTTTGTTGTTAATTTTGCCTGTTTGTGTTTCTCCTGCCCGGCAGGTGGTTGGAGTTGAGGATGTCCGTATGGGGGAGGAGGTGTGTGCCTGCATCAAGCTGGTGGACGGTCAGGAGTGCACCGCCGAGGAGATCAAGGCTTTCTGCAAAGGACAGGTGGGCTTTGTTCCTTTCAGAAATAAATCTTACAAAACAGGAACTTCATCGTGTCACTCATCCTCTTTTTACTCATTTGAACCTTTCAGATTTCTCATTTCAAGATTCCTCGTTATGTTCTCTTCGTGACCAGCTATCCACTCACAGTTACTGGAAAGGTAAATTTTAATCTAATACAATACAAACATAGAGTGGTTTTCCAGCACAAAAGGAATCTCTGAGACAAATGCAGGTTTCAGCAGTTTCTTCTCAGGAAACGACTGCATTACAACATAAAGACTAAAGATTAAAAGTACCAGAAATATTCTTTTTTTAAATATATATATTTTTATAACCCCTTACATTTTTCTTGTCGTTTGTTTGGAAACTATGGACTTTTTAAATAAAATAAACAAACAAATATATACATATAACCCAAAGAGGAAAAATCTTTTTTTTCCAAAGTACTGTTTCTCTCTATTTTAATACCTAAAAATCAATAAAAACTAAATAAAAAAAATATCTTAAAAACTGAAAAATAAAATTCCAATTGTAGCTTGGTTTTATCAAAAATAATAAGTTGTCTTTTTTCAAAAGTTCCTGCAACATTTTCTGCTCTAAAGGAGTTTTTTCTTTATCGTGGCTAATTGGACTGTAAAGTTTGCAGAGCCCTGATGTGGAAAAACCTCCGATGCTGAGTGAAGCAGCATAAAGTCCTTTTATCCGTTGGTCCAAGTCCGTGTTGTTGATCACGGTGAAGCATCTATGCACCCTCATCCGCTAACATGATGGGCGAAGAAATCTTTTGAAGTGGGCGAAAAATTCATAAAACCTTTTGTGAGAAGTAACTACAACCTACTCTTAACGTGCCGAGCATTTATCATATTCAGTGTTTAAAATTCACTTCAGAAATTCAGTGTCAACATCACCAGAATAACCAGGAATCCTCCTGGTGAGTAACCCAATGAAAAACTAGAAACTTTGACTTTCTGTTGCCAACAAACTAATTCATCTTTGTCTTTAGAGCTTTTTAGATCCTTTTTTTCATTTAGTGATAACTTTATTATTAAAATAGTTGGTAAGGATCTCTAAACATGATGAAACCAAGATAAATCTAATTATTCAAGAGTATTGTCAACATAAAATCAACATTATGTCTTATTAATCTCACAATTATCACCACTGTTAACAAAGCTGGTGGAATTCTTTAAAACTTAACTTTGACTTTTCTTATCAAAAGAAATATTGAAATGATCTAAGAAAATTGAAAAGTTACTGTGTGTTTCATTGTAGTGAATTATTTCCAAACACATGTTGAAACACTTGATCTTGTTTGGTTTTAACCTGAATAATTTGCAAAACAAATTTCGACCGTTGCTATGAATCTGCGGGCATTTTTCCTGTTTTGGAGCATTTCTTTTAACAAATTTAACAACGTTGGACCAAAACAATCCTTCTCTCCTCAGATCCAGAAACACAAACTTCGTGAAGAAGCGGAGAAGCAGCTGCAGCTGTAGGAGTGAAAATGAGAGAGTCCCCTCCTGCACGGAGAGATTTGACGCAACCAGAACAGGATGAAACATCTGGAGAGCCTCAGCTTTCCGTGGATGTGTGACGGGAACCTACAAAGCCACATGTTGTGTCTGTAACCTCTGGTTTAAAAGCTAAGTGGCAAAAAAAAAAACACTTTAATGCATATGAAACACTTAAAAGAATGGGCATTAATCCGCTGCAGAAAATAGTCCCCAACATGAGCACAACTTCGTAAGGAAGCAGAGTTTTGTATGGATGCAAACAAATGTGATTTCAGTATTTTCATAGGATTTTATGACAGAAAGACGGATTCCCTGAACGTTGACAAGTAGAGAACTTGTTAACATGTTGATTCAATTTTTATCCTGCACAGAGCCATAAAACTCCTCTTTTTTATACCCAACCTATAATAAACTTTTCACTTTATTAAAAGCAGACATGGGTGTTCCTCTTTTACGGGAAGAACGAGGCGTTTTTATTGATCTCTGCGGCGGCAGGTGCACGCCTCGCAGCCTTGAGATGCCATTCAGTCACACGAACCAGCTGGTATCACCAGCACACACACACACACGCTCAGAGCCCGGAGGAATTTCCTGCCTGGACCACATGTGCAGCCCACCTGCATCAGGCCTGCAGGATCGGGTGTCGTCTGCCGTCTGGACCCGAAGGACTCGGCCCAGAAATAGCTCTTTAAACAAACGGAGCTCCTGGCTCTTAAGAAGGAACCTTAATGTTTATTTTGCATTTTTCAAATTGGACATATTTTGGGTTTGAATTAAATGTTTCAGGACATTTCCAGAAAGAGCCAATAGGAAAGGTCGGTTTAATGCCCTCCAGCGCCCACCCTGGATTTAGGAATCATTCGTACATTCTTGTGGGAAATGACTAGTAAGATTCAGTCTGTTTTTATCGGACTTTTTTTTAATGTTATTTAATTTCTTCAGCATGCCGGGAGTCTGGCCCGACATGTTGGCCTTTTAATCTCTTAGAAAGGTTTTTAGCTGTATCAAATTACCTTTAAGTGTCTAATTATTGCAAATAAGTGCAAACAGCTCCAATGCTTCTTTCAGAAAAGGAAACACTGGACCATCCACTGCAGTTTATATTCCCAGAGTCCCACAAACTGGGATTTATTTAAACTTAGTGTGAGCCATGGGAGGCTGGAACCGACACGTTGGTTAAAGTTTTTCAATAATTTCCAAGCCCAGGCTGTTACGAAGAAGCTCTGAAGTCCGGAGCACCTGCGATCAAATGAACGGATCCATTTTTACCTCCAACACCCCGAATGAAAAGAGAAAATCTTCAACAGGTATGAAGCTCCATGGCAGCCTGGTGGGAGCTGAACGTCTCCAGCTCCTCTGGGCATTTCAAAGCTCTGGACATGGATTATATTAATACAATAAATATATAATAATAAAATAAACCCACATTAGAGGTGGATCTTGTGTGTGAAATGAATGAAGTTTACAGCTGAAGTCCTTAAAGACATATTTTACCCTGATTCTTAAAATAAAACAACTCTGTTCATACTGAGTTAATAATATAACTAAATATTTGTGAAAATATAGCATCATATGTCCTATTCGCCACAAAAATGGAAGTTAATTATCTTTGCTTTTAACAGCTTTTTAAAAAAGTGTAACCAAAGTGTTTTAATTGCACCCATGCACAACATTTTTTATGTGTAATCGCCATCCATAATTGTACAATAAATATAATAAACCGGGATTTTAAACTCTCCTCAGCTGACCAGTGAGGTTTGGACATGTCCAGAAATAATTAGTGCTGCTGAATTCAGTATATTTCTGGTAAAAATACAGAAAAAAACACAGAAATAAATAGAAGACATGAAGCGTCTCACTGCTCCCGTTTAGAAATGAGCTTTAGATGCTAAAACATCTTCTGCATCCTGGTGGCAGACATGCTTTTTCGTTCCTTCCCAGCAGACAGAATCCAGCTCTGAACCACAATCTTTTCCACAGTTTCCTCATAAACTGTCTGAGAAGCAGCGAGGCCAGGAGTTGTGTCTGCATGTCATCGTTCTCAGTCCCTGGGAAGCGGGATTCCTATCGCCGTCTGCCGGCCTTGCATCTGCTGCTCCTCCCGCCTCACCTGCTCCTCGCTGCAGCAGTCCTGCAGGAAGACGGCGGCCAGGGTGCGCAGACGGGGGCTCTCTGCCAGGGAGAAGCGCAGCATGCACTGCAGGACGCCCGGCTCGGTGATCTGAGGGCGGGACGCGGGCGTGGCGAGGTTCATGAGGGTGGTAATGGCCGACAGCACCGTCTCTTCCCTCCGCTTCGACAGACAGTTTGTGACCAAGCCGATCCCATCGCTCTGCAGGATGACGTCTCGGCATTCAGGGTCCATGCTCAGATTGCACAACCCCCCTGAGAACGGAGAGGAAGACATCATGTTAGTGTTTACAAAATGAGTGAGTCTGCTTTAAAGTTTCACTCACCCATCCCAAACTCCACAAAGTTCTCGTTCTCCTCGGTCAACATGTCCAGGAAGAGGTCGGTCACTTGCAGCTCCCGCAGAAACTCTGTGTTCTTCGGGTCGTACGCAAAGTTGGCCAGGTTAGCCAGAACCTGCTCCTTTGCCTCTGATGCAGAGAGAAGAAAGGAAAAAAATTCTGTTAAATGCACAAGTTCTTACCAGTGCTGCTTACTGGTGGTTATAAAGTTAGTTTAGTTGAAGAAATGAAATGAAATGAAAAAGTAGGTTTTACAAGTTTTTCTTTTGGTTGTTGGGTATTTTTAAACCATTTTTCAGTATTTTCCTCAAACAAAAATATTTCCTGGGAGACATTTTTTTATGTATTTGAAAATTTTGTTTAATTTCAAAATTTTATTTATTGTGAATATGAAAAAAAAATAAAAGGAAAAACATAATATTAAAAACAATTCATTCAATTAATATTTAATCTTTAAGCACTTTGTTACAAGCAGCCAGAGTTGCTGCTTTATTTCCCATTTTTACAACCGATTTAGAAAATGAGATTTGAAATAAGACATATTAGAAAATCTTATGTTTACCAACAAACTTTAAAAAAATAACATAATCCCTGAATCCAGTTTTTTATTGATTTTATTTAAATATAGTAAATGTTAAGTAATTATAATAAATGAAAAATAAGCGTCTGTCTTAGGCTACTATCTTTAATCATGAAGTGTTTACTAAGGGAGACATTTAGGAAAAATAAACCTTTTCCACTGCATTTACCTTGATTAATCATATTTAATTAAAACTTGGAGCATCTTTATGCCACCTAAAATATATATATATATAAAAAGAAAGAAATTTTAACATACAACTTTAAGTATCCCCCTAAATACATTTGTAACCGTTTTCAGAGTAT
>JAVQJG010216622.1:0-18032 GCA_036024015.1 Craterocephalus amniculus
GGTCAGTTGCAGCCTCAGTGCATTTAACATGTCAGCATAATGCAACTTCTTTATTCTCATAGAGCATTGATTGCTGATGGGAAATTCCCTCTTTTTGTTGCACCCCCCCTCCCCCCTCATGCACACAAAAAGGTCATTGGTCAGGGTCAGCTGCAAAACTTCACCCTCAAGCATGTCCTGATTTTGGCTATTCTGTTACTTGCTTTGGCCCCCCTGTTGAGTCGAAGTCAAGAGCTGAATGTTATCATTCCTACCTGCGATAAGGGGCTGTTTCTAATTAACATTCTGTTGATTCTTTTTGCATTTTCCTGTTTTTAGCTTCCAACAAATATTTGCATAAACACATTGTCGGTTCCCTCTTTTCTCTCCCCCATCACATGTTAAGAAACTTCCCCAAAACGTCTTGAAAAAAAAAAAATGCTGCTCATCTGCACAGATATCCTCGCGATGCACGGTGTCACGCCGATGCTGCATGATCTTATGGTTCTTGCCTGAGAAATGTTTAGTCTTTCTGTAACTTCAGTGTGGTTTGAATGGATTTGTATTTCACGCTAGCAGAATTAAAGCATCCTGCAACATTTGGTGTGTGCAGCCTCTTTGATACTTCCTTTTTAGGAGTCAGTCCAGGCTTTTTGTCTGAACAGGCTGCGAAGGGACATGCTTTGACCTCTTTCCTCCCCTAAACCATGCTCTGGCATGATGATGAAGATCAAAGGATTTAACAAAGGTCTTGGTGTTTTCCTTTTTATTTCCTGGACATCCGAAAGCTGTCAGTGCTGGTACTTCCAACTGCGCTCCTTCCTATCAGAACATGAATGCCTTTTTTATGGAAGCTATGCAGTTTACACTAAGTGGAAAGTAATATGGACTAGTTGAAACAGTCTTTTCTTCATTAACAGGTGTCTTTTCATGTTGGAATGCGTATAATTGCCCTCATCCAGCCATCTCTACATTTAGGCACTTAAATGGCCGGATAGTCGCTCTCTATGAATGTACTCTGTATGTGATGCCGTCCATCTGGGGAGGTGTTGTGACATCGAGGCTTACGCTGGTTGAGTAGTAGTAAGACATTAAAAGCAAAAGATGAAAAAGAAACATCAGCCCCCGCCGCCCTTTGCTGCCAATCTTTTGCAAATCCCCCCCCCCCCATGTTCTCTGTCTAGGGTCCAGCTGAGCCTGCTCCCTTTCCCTCAGTGGGAGCCAAGGCTTTGTCACCACGCAGCTCACTGTGGTGTTGATAAGGGAAGTCTGTCTGTGGGAGCTCGCAGCATATGGTTTCAGTAAAGATAAAGTAGGGTTCAGGATGGCGGGGGTGGTGAGCGAGACGGGGATGTGCAGTTCCATAGGAGGGGTGAGAAACGAGTCGGTTTGGTAATACCGCATGTCATATTCCTGCCTTTTTCTCTCTGAGGCAGATGCACACGGAAGCAGGAGCAGGAATATTGTGGGACCTGCACAGTGTGGGGGGGTTTCTGCCTCAGTCGTGAAAATTGAATTGACATGCTTGCGGTTGAAAAGCTGATGCCAGGGTTCTGTCCTCTGTGCTGAATACCAGTGCCGTCTGTAAAATCTAATCATCTGGAACTAACATGACGGTATGACTGAGATTTCTCTGCTGTCAGTTTTCATTGCAGCCACTCTGGAGAGATCTGAACATGACATCATGTTTATATGCTTCCCTTTACTTCCCTTTTAAAATGGTTTGTTTGTGGGGTGGTCCGTAGCTTCTTTCTTTCTCATCAACCTGATGTTTTTTTTTTTTTTTATATCTTCAGAGGATTTTCATCCCGTCAATGTTACAAAGTGAACAGTAGCTTGAAGTTGACCGACTTATCACTGCGAGTCGTCTCATCACTCGTTTATTTTCCGCCCCCCCTTTGTGCTCTTCTACGACCCTCCGGACCTTAAACCTCTGCACAGCGCCGGTTCTCAATCAGAACGATAGCAATGACACACAAAAGAGATGGTTATCCGGCTTTGGCATCTCAGCTGTTCTGCATGTCTCTCATCCCCTGGCAATTACCAGCGCCAACAAGCTCATCCAGTGTGCTAGAGGGAAGCATGTAGGGCTGGTTGGAGAACAAGAGGTGAGAAGGGGGTTGGGGGTGTGAAAAGAGGGATTAGAGGATTCATTTTGCTCAGTTCTATCATTGCAGATCTTGAAATCTATTAACTCTTTTGCACAGGGTAGAAGTGCTTTCATTTACACAAGCTGATCTCTTTGGCTTTTGGGGATAACTGCTCTTTTACAGCTTTTGTTGAGATGCATTTGTGAATTGATCTCTTCTTAGTGCCAAGGATTTGTTGGGGATTTTTTTAAGGATGTCATTTTAGTTTTTTGGCTCCAGCCAACTGGACTTTCCCCTGACGGGATCCACCAGGATGTAGGCTAAGTATCCATGATAAGAATATGGTCAGTGGCGTCATACCTGGTAGGCTTGAGGGATTTTCCTTTCAAGGCATATAAAAAAACAAAAACAAAAGTTAGTCACTTTTGAAATCTCCTGGATTTTTTTCCAACCACAATGAGCCATTTCTTGGTAAAAAAAAAAAAGTCACATCAGGATAACTGGGAAATGTGGCCACTAAATCAGTCAGCTTTTGACCTTCCCTCTTAATCCTGAGAAGGGAAAGACAGACAAGAGTTGAGTGACCAGGAAGGTCTCATCTGTGCTGCGGCATAATGGGAAACATCTGGAAATCCTGCGTCCTGTGACCTTTGCTTCGGGCCACACACAAGCGAGATTACTGTTCTGATGCTGCTGTGTGCACGTGTGAATGAATGAAGTAGTGTTTAACAATATTTCACGCTAAAACCTCTGTCTCGTCTACTTTTTTTAATGACATTTACTCATCTAAGCCAATAGGATGACTAGGGCACAAGTTTGCACACAAAACGCACAACTCGCGATCCGACTGGTGCCAAGGAAGACAGACATTAAGCTGGCCACCACTGAGCTTCCTCTATGCGCTTTAGCTGGTGTCTACCTCTTTCCTTTCTCTTTTAATTTTTTCCCTCTCCTTCACCTTCCTAGCCCTCCCCGCTCTGTGGGAAAGACCAGCATCGAATTTCTCTTGGCTAGGGAGTATAAATAGCTTAAGATTTTAGCTCTCATCTTTGCCACAACGCCGGTGGTTTCAGCTCACTGCAGCCCCGACTGCGCTGAAGTCATACATATACAGACACATATAGCTGAGAGTGAAGGGAGGGATTGGGGCTGTGGTGTTTTAACAGCAGGTAGAACAGTTACTGTGGCAGACTGCTGCTGCTTTGTGAGCCGTTTTATTATTATTTGGCTTTAAACTTTCTCCTGCCTCGCACTAGAGGTGTGGGAGGCTGAATCTGATCGTGAGGCATATAACTTGCAGCTTGATCAAATCATCAAAGGCCGAAAGACATTTGAATGAATCAAAAGGTTAAAGGTTCCTCCCCTTGCAGCTCTCAGGACAATCGGTGCCTTGCAATGAAGGTACTGGCCCCGTCTAACTTATTACAGTGCAGCGGGGACAATTGTCAGTTCCCCAACTTAATCTTTGTGCTTTTTATAGTCATGTGTGTTGATAAGCCATTTCTTTGAGGCATAAGACTTCAGTAAGAATTTTAGGAATTCAAGTTAACAAGTCTGAACCACTGTAACGCCCAAAGGCATGATGTAAAAAAAAAAAAGGAACAGGGAAAAAAAAAATTACACCCTCCTCCACCAAGAGATGTTTTTTCAGATTCTTGTAGTCGTGAATTAGCATGGTAGAAATGGAATTTTACATGAGTAGCTGTTGGCGAACGTGCCCTCCCTTGGTGACAATGAATCACGCAGCTGAAGAAGAGAATCTGGGAAAGCTGATCCGTTCAGATGGAAGAAAGTAATAATAAATCGGATCAGTCTTTGTCAAGTTTCATACAATGCACTGTCAAAAAAATCCAGACCAGACAGACTTATCAGATGCACTATTTGGGACGTTGTGCTGCTTCTGGCTGAAGAAAGCAGTCAAAATGTGTGTGTGAAAAGCTCTGGGAAGTGTTTTTCAGCAGGCCGACACACGATACATCGGTTGACCTGGTCTGAATTGTAAAAGCACAGCAACATGAGATCTCTGGTGTCCCCTTGGAGATCCTGACCTGGACAAAGTCGGGACAAGTACTTTCTCAAGGAGGCGGGATAACAGTGCAGGGTGGATGGATGGATGTCTGCAGACTGAGCTGGCACAGGCTTCTGCAAGACTTGGGATCATGAACTGGGGCAGGAGGATTTACAATGTTTGTTTGCTCACACAAATACAGCCAGATGTGTGTCGTCTTTCAGGGGTAAAAGGCTGTTTGCCCAACAGAGAATTTCTGGACAAGCAAAGAAAAACTCCAGCAACTGTACAGTTGTGCGAAGGTCTGATTTACACAGCTGATTTGTCCAATACTATAACTTCAACTTCAACAATTCTCTTAATACTAACTTAATATTTCTTTTACTAAAATACTGTACTACATGTATTTTGTCCAGTATAAGTAATCCAGCTGTTCAGTATGTGATGGCCTGACGGTGGTGGTCTGATAAAAAGGAGGATAGTGGGAGGGTCCATTAAAAAAAAACAACTTTACCAGCTTTATTGCTGCTTCTATAAACAGAGAGCATCTCCAAGGTTAAAACAAGGAAGTCTTTTGCTATTGTTAAGAAAGCAAAGCACTGTAATTTGTTTGGATTTTCTTGGCATGACATCACTTGAAATTTCCCTTGAAACTGAGTGGCTATCCCAATTTGTTCATTGTTTATATATTAAACCAAATCATGTAAGTAAATGTTTGTACTTGTATAAATGTTGGAAATGCCAATATCTAAATTATGAGTTGGAATACTGAGACATATATTTTGTCTTTCCTAGCCTGGGCTATATTTTGTTACACTATAGGTAACAAAAATCAGTCGTAGAGTTTGATAAGAATTTCATCTATGGGTACATTTGATATGAATGATTTTGTTAAACAGCAAAGTGTTTTCCATGTTACTCTTCCTGACAAGCAGTGATGTATTCTTGTGTCTGGCCTTGTTTCTTGAGGGCCTTTTATTGTAGGGTTTGTAATGATATATTTACTTACTAACACTTATTTTTAAACCCTTGAGTCAAACAGGTGTGACCTGTTTCTGACTGTTTTCTGGTATATTTTTTTTAATAAGTTAAACATCCACATCTATTTTACATGTTCAGAAGTGGGCAACATGACCACTCACAGCATATAAATAAAGCAGTGAATGAAGTCTTTAGTTTTCATATCAATATTACTTGAATTTTTGTGTATTTCTGTCATATATTGCACGCGATGCAGTGTGTCCAACTCGTTCTTTACACTCAGCTGTACATCCTGATTCAACTTAGTTGTGAGATGTTGTTGTTTTGCCAGAACAATCCTGACAGCATCTCCTCTCTACAGGTGGAAAGATGTAATAGTGTCTGATGAAATGAAAAATCACTTCACTTGTATAAAAATGTAAAGGGCAAAAAAAAGAGGCTTCAACCTGCTGCTGTTTGTCCATTAAATACTGTTTTCCATCATATTGTTAAATGCTGTTTGAGTTCAAACCACTGGATGGTCTCCATTATCTTCCCACCTGGTTTGCTAAATGACCATAATTGTAAAGTGTTGGGAACTTATTTGTTTTTTCTGCTACCATTTCATCTCATCCATATCTGTGCAGACTGTTTATGTCTGTCTATCTGAATGCCAGGTGTGGCATAAGAACAAAAACTAAGGGGGAAAAAGGGTTTTCTTGGAAATGTTTGTGCATGAATGGGCATAAATTGGTTAACTGCAGAAGATTCGATGTTCTATCTCCTCATACTTTATTGAGTTTGGGTCTCTTTGAGGCCTCGTAGTACTCTGATGGCTCACTCAACACCATATTCACCACACTGTGATGCAGTCTGTGATCACTACGTCTGTCAGCGCCAAAAACATGCATCCAAACGACCAGATGGCCTCTGCAATCTGGTCCATGATGTTATCTGCTGATCGCCACATGTCACCTGTCAACAGGGAAGTCATGTAGAAAACGACTCGGGCAAACCTGTGCTGAAGGCTCTGGGAAGACAATACGCCATTTCAGTTGTGATAAATATAAATAGTGTCAGCAAGGCTTTTAACAGGTTTGAAGCAGATGTGTCTGAAAAGCTGGCCCTGAAAAGAGGAAATCTTTATTGAACACATGTTTAGTGTTCAGGTCTAAAATAAAAACTGCACATATGAAGCCAATGCAAACGTCCAGACACTGTGGAGATGAAAAGGAGGTGACATGCTTCAGTTCATACTTGGCAACAGAACTAGATGGTCTTAGAAAGTGTGTGCAGTTTAGTGACAAGTAGTAAATCCAAGTAGAATTTCGATAGCTGAGCAAATCTTTGTTATTTTAGGGCAATTTAGACTTAGATTGCTGTTACTGATTCATTATGTCTGTCATCCATTCATTAATGCAACCGAACTGATGTGGGCATAGTAAGTAGCAGTCTCAGAGAGGAAGTCTGGTTCTGTGCAGTCTGTCTGTCTGTCCTCTGTCGTCTCATCCCCCTGTAGTGTTTAGTTTCCGCCCATGTGAGCAGCTCAAAGAGCCCTGAAGTTTAAAGTCCTTCAAAGCGGAAGTGAGTGCGATGAGAAGGGGGGAGAAAAAAGACTGGCCAAGGCTCAAAGAAGACTTTGTGTTTTGTTGATTGGCTCTGCCAAGAAGAGTTTCTCTTGGAAGACAGCAAGAGACTGGCTGAAGGAGGAGCTGAGGGAGTTTTTGGGAAGGTTGGGGAGAGATGTGAATTACAACTTCAGAGAGAAACAAGTCTGCTATAGTTTGCTGGGGTTCCTCATTGTGGCAGCGCCACGGGCCTTTCTCCTGCTCTGCTGCACTCAGTCTACAAAGAAGGGATTTCTTCATTTATTTATTCAATTGGACGCCATATCGACCCTCAAATGGCCCCATTCCCTCCCCAAACTTGCAATGTCTCCCTTTGTGGTTGGTCACCTCAATCCTCTCCAGAAAGAGAGACGCTTAATGGGTCATTGTTCTTAGCATGTTGTTGTTTTCTTTTGGTCGAGGAGGGGCAGAGAGTTTGAGGCTGGTGATCTGAGAACTGGTATAGAAAAGTCCTGGATCTGTGGATCTGCGATTCTGTCTGAGGGGTTGTTTTAGTAGGTGTGGGAACCGCAGCGAATTGAAAAGGGGCTCTCAGGGCCCGCTGGAAAAAACCTTGACAAGTGTTAGAGCTTGCACTTGATATACAGGGTCTCTTGTGAGATATGTGAATTGAGTGAGATGGGCCAGCATTGTTGCTGAATGCTGATGTAGCCAAGGGCAAAAAAAGGGGGGAAAAAAGCCATGGGTTGTCCTCATTAAGACTCTCTTTGCTCTCATTGCAGAGAAACTGCTAGAATTATATACATTTACCAGCAAAACCATAGCAATAACGTTTTAAATTAAGGACAGTAAGGATATCCAGTGGAAGTCAAAAGTTTGGCTACACCTTTCCTTTCATTTATAGACATGTAAAACATTGTTTTTTTCCCTCTTTGATACAGTGTGGCATTCAGGATGGCAGTGAAGTTCTGTGTGAAATCTGATCACATCATCGTAGCACAGAGTTACAATGATGTGATTTGTTATTAGTACCAGAGGAAATTAAATGGAAAATACTTGAGATCGCTGTAATGCTAATGCTAACAGTCCATGTGTAAACCTTACATGCCTGTTGATCTTTTTGTGCCATACGTTAATAAATCTAGTGTATATATGTGTATTTGTCTGTTGGCCCCTCTTATACTTGATGTATGATAAATACTCCCTCCTTCTAAAGCCTAATTAATTATTCAGCTTCTTTGATAATTAATGAAAATAATGATACCGACCCAGATATTTTAGTTTTCTTGCCTCCTTTTCTGAGTATGATTCACACCTTGAGCATGCCAGTCCATTACAAAGTACCCACAACTTCCACAATGACATCCGAGATGTAATCTTGGTTTCACAGAAGTTCATCCTCCTGTTAGTCATGTTGAGTTTGAATAGACTTTGTTCAGGGAAAGAGTTCAATTAAAAGCATCCTCTGCTCCTGAAAGTCAGTAACCTTTAAAAAAAACATCTCCTGCTAGCGCTGACTGTCCCTCCAACAGCTTTGACCCTTGTCCCATGTTGCATCCTGATGTATTTTGAAAGTTATGACATTTCTGTACTTCTCTCTGTTTGGTTTCGGCTGTTTTTGCATTGAGAAATCCTGTGTAAGAATCAAAATGGATGTTTGAGCTTGTCTGACAGTCAGATTAGTCTTTCATTCTTAACGGTGACATGAACATCTTTTTATTGGAATTGGCTGCAAGTATAAACCCGCGCCAGACAAAGCAGACGTGAAGGCAGTGGGCCTCCTACTCCCTGTCCACTGGAGCAAACACTGAGCCCACACCAGCATATGGTCCATCTGTATTTTCACACCTTACTGTCTGGCTCCTCTTTGCTCTGATAAACCTCAACATTTAGCAAGTCCCCAAGCCCACACTTGCTGGTCGTATGAGATGATTGTCTGTTTGACGCAAGTCCAGCTGACCGACATTAATTTTACTATGATTGATGTTGCCAGATGTGACACGATTAACCTTTTAAAAAGTAGTATAATAGTAAAAGTGATCAGTCAGTGTGTAAATATGACCATTTCATTCTGTCTGTTCCTAAGTCCACACACATAAATACCATGAACTTGCCATTTCAGTGCCTTTGAGCATGTTTTACTGCTGCTGCAGCGGAGTCTCTGTGGAACAAAGTTGAGGTTAAAGCTACAATGTGATTGATCTCTTGACACAGTTTGGTTGCATGCTAGCACACACTGTCAGACTTTACTTAGGACGCGGCCCGTCCGACATGTCGTATACTTCCTCTTCCTCTCACAAAAGCCACACATCCTGTCCAAAAATGACATCTGTTGCCTTTGTGTCGAGAGGCACTGCTTCATTCTGCAGACTGTTTGTTTTTCTTCACGAACCACGGCCTATCTGCTTGTAAAGACGCGAAATACTTGTCATTGATTCGGGTGTCTGAAAAAGCATCGGCTTTTCTTCTGTGCGATTGCACCGTTTTCACTTCCTGTTTGCATGCCACACAAACAGAAGCATCCGTGCGCACTTCTTCTGTCGAAGTGTTGGACTTTTTAACATGTCCTCAGCTTTTCTTGCACATAACTTATTGCAATTAAGGCTGCTGCTTGTGAGGTCAGTGGGACCAGCAACCTTACTCTCAGACTGCACAAATGACTTTTGAAAATAAAAAGGGGCACTTTTTCCAGCTGTGGGACACTTTTTGTTCACCAGTAATGCTTTGGTTGCCATTGCTTCTTGCACAACACTGGAACCACTCATATCACACAACTTGCACACAGAAGCATCTTAAGCTGAACTGTACACCACATACTTGAACTTCACAAATACAACCTTTTACAGAATGCATTCATTTGCTCCATGGAGCTCTTTTGGTGCAAAATGCACTGTTCACATTTCCTGAGGAATGGAGAGTCATTTTCTGACACTAGACACAATTTCTGCTGCTTGTTTCACACCTAGAAAACTCACTGAACTCTCGGTACACTTGCCTTGGGTTCAGGAAAACCTTTTGTTGGCTCAAGTGTGAAAGCACCCTGCTACAACAGTTTATAAGGAAGGCCAGAGGGAAAGGGTGTGGGGGGTTGTAAAAATTTGAGCGAAAACTGGCATGCTAAAGCGAACAGGCCTGTTTTGGAGTTAATTTAGGGCTGCCCTTTACAGTTTCTGCATATTTAAGACTTGCTGAGTTTTTTGATGAATAAATGATTTAAACAGTATTAACCAAGTGCATCATGAGATGTGAATATAACTGTCATGCTAGACTGAAGTGTCACTGCTCCTCTGGTCCATGCATAAAGGGCAAGCCTGGAAGCCTTAGTAAGGGTTGACATTTTCTTATTACCTGAACATTGATGTCAGGATGTAGATGTTTGTATCATGAACTGATTTAATTGTGCAGACTCTTGAGAGCCAAAAAGGGGAGTTACAGGGAGAAATTATTAGAAACATCTTTTGGGAGGGGGGTGGCTGAATGAAAAACATGTTGCAGTATTTGTTGCAGTATTTACATAAATGAATAAAAAGCTAGTTGGCTTGATTATATGTAGTGTCTGTAGCTTTTGGGATCTAATGCATCTTTTAAAAATGATTATTTGGTTTATTGTATTTATTTTGTATGTGTTTTTATGTTTTTAGTGTCACTCTCAGCCACTATTTGAGAACGGCCTCTCCTGGACAAACCATTATTGGCAAATAATTAGCAGCATAAATATTCCTTAGCATTGTGGTTGGCAGCAGTTTTGTAGTCTAAGAAGGAGCTTCATAGTTTTGTTACCCTTCTCCAATGGGATTGCATCATGAGCAGTTTCCACTAACATCCTGTCACGCCTGTGGCAAGAGACCATCATGTGCAATATCTTTGTTGTACTTCGTGTTACAGCTGAGCCCAGTCTGACTCATTATTACAAGTCCTAGGGTATCAGAAAATGAATTTGTTTCCCATCTGAGCAAATGTTATTATCACATTGACTGATGTCATTGCTATTTTTAAGGCACTGGAGGGAGAAAAGGCCCCTTACTCATACTGAGCAGGAAAAGCCATAGTAAACAACAGTTTCCAAAAGAAGCCCAAGTTTGAGCACTACACAAATATAAATAAATATAGAAGCAGCAGCAGGTAAGTAAAAAGGAGATCATAACCAAGTCTTTCAGAGGTGAAAAAGAAGTGAAATAAATAAAGTACATCAGAAATTGTGTGTGCAAGTAGTTTACTGATAATAAGGTAATAGTTGTGGTAAATTTTATGTCATTGAATACAGCTAATACACAGATTTATGTTAAATAACAAAAAATATACATTGGTAAGATCCAGAGAGTAAACCATTCTCTCTGGGTAAAGCTAATTTATGATGGATTGAGGTGAATGGAAAATTAACCTGTGGACTAAATAAATAAAAAAAAGTTTTCCTTTATCTAAAATCATGGTTGCTGTACGTAATGGGCCAAAGAGGACAGGGAACAACCAGTTTCCTTTTGGGATGGGGTTCAAGCCAGCATCTGTTATGGAGTCAAATTTTAGATGAAGAATACAAGCTTTGAAGCAAGATGTGCTGTTTTTCACCAGATACATCCCTAGCTTCAACAAGACAATGCAAAACCATGTACACCAGATATTAGACTGCAGCATGTCTCCATGGTGAAAGAGGCTTTATTCAATAAATGTCTGATCCAGTATTTTAAATGATCGGTCGCCGTTAGGTAGTGGTCTTTCAAAACATAAGGGTCTGCTGAATCTTGTTAAAGAAACATCAGCAGCTGGCCTGTTTCTGATATTAGATTGGAAATAATGACAAGGCTGATGTTTCCATCGGAACCAAGGCAGAAATATGAAACACATTTTATTCAGCAATGCCTGATGCTCCACTTACCATGATTATACACATTTGGCTCACTGAGGACGATATGCTGATCTCAGAAAAGGGGCATAAAGGTCACCTAAGATGGAGATATGAAAGAAAACAATAAGCCTGAGCTGCAGCCTGCCACCTTTCAGCATCTGGATTAGGAAGTAATTAGCTTAAAAGTGCCCACAATAGGCAGAGTCACAGTGTTTGACATCATTACTCTATGTAATTATACATTTTTTCCTATGTTTTCCTTTGTTACATCTCAGAGAGGAGATGGGCTTTCAATAGTCACATTTAAATTTATATTATATTATATGATGTGTGTGTGTAAAATGTTGTGGATGTATTACCTCTTAACACTGATGGAGGTATTGAAAGGGAAATGGCATAATCTGTTTGGGTTAGCAGCAGACGGAGAATGTAACAAGCCAATTGGATCACACTTGCAAAAGTCACTCTGAATAACATTTCTTATTGAGAGCCTTTTGTGTTAGGTTTCAGATTTGGGCTGTAGACACAGCCATAACAAATCATATTTCAGCCTGTGCCACTTCTGCAAAATGGGACTGCCTTGCCTATTATCTTGGCAGGAAGTTGGTTATTTTATGAAAATCAGTTCTGATCGCTGTCTGTCGCTTATGACGCTTGACTTTCTAAGCACTGAGAACTGGTGGTCATCCCATGCCAACATCTTTCCAGTGACACACATAATATTTTCTTTCTGGGTAATTCATGGTTGTTGCTTCTGACTGATCTGAAAATATTACAGTCCGTGCGACAAAAAATCTAGAGTTTGAGTAAACTTGGACATGCCTGGCGTGCATGCAAGTTTATTCTCTGTGCTGTCCTCTTCTCTGGCTGTCTCTACTTACCACCAACCACCATCATCATTCATGATTGTGAACAGAGAAAGCCTTCAATTTTCTTTCCAAATAAGCCTGTGTGCTTTGTTATGGAACAATGAAGGCAGCCAACACAACCCAGGGTGAGGCTGGCCTTGCTGTGGTGATACCTGGCCTGAAAGCAACTCTTTGTTTGTCCTTCTCACCATCCTCCCTGTCGATCCTGCCATCAACACATCTGTGTGGCACACCGCTGTAAGATGTCAATAAGGACTGACACCACAGATTTTTTACTTCAAACCTTTGCGTTCTACTTTTTCCTCCTTCTTTGCTGCTTTCTGCAGCCGGCCCACCCTCAGCCTGCGTTTACTCTTGACTGAAGGCAACAAAGGAAAAGCCTGCTTCCTGCCACTTCTTGTTTCCTCTGCTGGAGAGCAATCTCTCACATGACTTACCTCACCAGTGTGGATACGGTACAAGTTGCCATATGGGAGATTTAATTAGAGTACGCCACAAGCAATCAGCTCCTTCCGAAAAACTAGTCAAGAAAACGACAACTACTGCCTCCCTTTAATACGGGTCTTAATTAGCAAGGCGGCAACTTGCTGCAGAATACCTTTTTTGCTTTTTATTTTGAAACAACGTATGCAAAAGCTAGTAAAGAGGGGGATAAAAGGAGACTTTCCTGTTTAAAACGTATGTCTTAGAGGAAATGATAACGTTGCTGCCTAACTGTCTGTTTAGCTGGTTTCTATCTTTAGAGCAAATGTGTGATTAAAAGTGTTGGTCTTTCATTACAGTCCAGCAACTTACTTTAAGCGAATCAGTATGCTCACATTATTATTGCATGAGCGAGCAAAGTCTTTCTGCAGCTAACTTGGTGTGAATGTTAAAACTACTGGTTGGCAAAGTGAGCAGTATTGATCAACTTGTTGAAAGGCAGGGTTGTGCTGGGAAACATTGAGCCCTTGCATTCAATTTCAATTCAGTTAATTTCAACACTTTATTTATCTCAGATGGGCAATTTAAAAGGCATAAGAATTAAAAACGGACAGACAGAGCATCAGACAACACGAGGACATGCACAGTGAAAACACAGAAAGAAGAGCATGGGGTACAAGTCCATGTATAATCAGAACTAAGTACAAAAGCTTGGCCATTTTTCCCCCATATTGAGAAGATTTTTATATTTAAAAAGGTTTCATCTGATGAAACCTTTTTTAAGTTTTAGCACTACCTCACAGTTGTGATCAAGGTTGCAAGGATGTAAACACAATATAAGATGTGTATTATGTATTTGAGCTAATGGTGCGCAAAAAAGAAGAGGGAAAAAAAGACTTCTCTATCTCAAAGTAATTTTAAGTAATATTTATACCTGCACCCTTTTTCATTTACCTTAGATCCGGTCAGCAGACAAAAGATTTAAGGGGGAAACCCAGACATTCCAACCAATGACTCTCTTCCAAGGGAGATCCCACGGCGTTTCCTAACCCAGAAGGCATATGTAATCCCAGCAGTGCGTCCTGGATCTTTGCAGGATCATGCCAAACATTACTTATTAAATGAATATAGTTTGAAATTTTCAATTCCTTCTTCCTGGGGGTGTTTTACAAGGCAAAATGTGCTTAATGTGAAAAAGTGGCCTCAGTAAAGACAGGATAACCTGCATTTGCTACTGAATTTCACTCCTGGGATTCAAATACCGATACTCACAGCTAAGTTTAGCAGCAGCTTACTCGTATGCCATTACTTCAGCAGCATGAAAGGACCCCGAAATCTATGACCAGGGGTTAGATTTGCAAAATGGTCAAAGCATTTTGGAGCAAAAGTTTTCTTAAATGGATATCACACATCATTGTTGAAGAACAATCAGGGCAGTACCCTCAAAGTCCTAGACAATATGCCATGCAAAATTCTGAAACTTCCTCAAGAATTATTTGATTAATACAACAAAGAGATAAAAGCAATGACTTTGCTCTCAAATGTAAAAATTAAACTGGAATTTTCTTGGGAAAAGGTGCGATCCTTCACTGGACTCCATTATTGGGGTCTTTGTACCACAGAGCACCCACATATACCCCATTCCTATTGTTAGTTTTTTTAAAAATTATTTATTTGAAAAACTGTGGTATTTTCCCCTTCCACCTTCCCTTTCTCATTACTTTTCCATGCATTTCCTATATTGCAACCTTTTCGTATCCCAAGGTGCACTTCTCTTGGCTAAGATCTTTATAAAACACTATTGCATTTACCAGTTTAACATGTTCAAAAGCTGAAGTGTCACAGAAGTGGTTTCCCTCTCCCTTCTTAGTAAGAAGTTGTTACTTTCCCCTTACTTCCTGTATTATCTCCACTATGCATTTAATAAAAAGATAAAAAGGCTGGAAATATTTACACGAGTCGGCATATGACAAACAGCAGTAACCCTCAGTGCTGTGTGGATTTTCACACTTGTCATGCATTCTCCGTTTGAGCTTTGTAACATCCTTAATGAACGTGGCAAGCTATCGATTTCAGGCTTGAGGCATTGACTGCTGGCAGACGCCGCAGTAACCTGCCAGATGAATGAGGAATTAAGAGAAGGAACATTAACAGGTTTTGGGAAACGTATCTCCTTTCTGCTGTCCCTTTCTTTTCAAGACAGCATTGGCGTCTGGAGATGAGGCAAGCGGTCGGATAGAGGAAAGTTAGAAGTCAATCAAGCTCAGACAGAGAAATGGGGAAGATGAAATAAAAGAAACTGTTGGCAGATTCACTTCCTCTCCCTTCACCATTTTTTCTCCCCAAGTTAGGACTCTGATTGGCAGGCATGAGCACACAAACCTGCACACACACAAGCGAAGCTCTACTGGACGTGATCCTATTACAGCCGTCTTTGGTGAGGCGGTGTGTGCACGCTGCAACAATGAAGCCGCTACTTCAGCTGTTGTGTTACAGCTTAACACCCAGGAGCCTCAGCTTCCCCTTCAGAACATCCTTACGGTGAACTTTAGGTGTCACAAGATGATGTGAAAAACATATCTTGTCATATAGCGGAAAGCTCTGCAGCATTTGAGGGACAGTGAAACAAACTGTGACCCGTCTTTTGCGAACCATGAAAGGCAATTTTCCATGAAGTATACGAGCTTAGCTGTTGCTCTAAAGCTCGTCTGCTTATCTTCATGCATGTGAAAGAATCTTTAAGTGCTATGTCTTTTTTTATTTTTCTCAACACATAGAGCTATATATCCTAGATTAAAAATGATCAGTGGTTAGAACAATGACGTATGATTTTAACCATTTTTTTTAACTTTTTATTTTTGTTTATGAAATTACAGTTTTAGAACCACTGTCCGAAACATGCAATGCTTATATTCCTGTTATCTGTTTTTCATCACCAGTGATGCTCATGCTTTATTTTTCAACATGTTTTTTTTTTTTTTCTCCTCAGGCATTTTTGCACAGAATCAAACAAACTGCAGAGGATCAACAATGTCTTTCCCCTGAGCATGTCAAGGTAAGACTTCACTAAAGACCAAGCCTAAAAAAGATGCAGCACATAGAGATATGTAATTGATTTTTTTCTTGTTCTTGCCCACCCTTCCTCTTTATCTCATCCTTCCTTTGTATCCCCTCCCTTTACATATTTTTCTTTGCAATAGATCCTGTTTTCAAATATTGAGGACATCCTGGAGTTGCACAAAAAAGTGTTGTCTGCTGTGGAGGCCGTTTTGCAGCCAGAACCCCAGCCCCAGCATGCACTGGGGCGCGTGTTCCTCCAGTTTGTAAGTGCTCGACACACAAAAGCTTATAAGGCAGGGGGCTGCTGCAGCATCACAAGCACATTGGGCTGTATGTGGCAACATTTGCATGCATAAATTCCACTTACATGCAGAAACACACACAAACTATTCACGCCTTACCCGTAACCACAGATGCAGGGAAGGCGTGCAAAGCCTGCATTGAAAATACCCTTTAATTCCCTCATGAAATACCCCTCCCATCCCCTGGACGTCCCATTCACCCAAACAGCCTCATGCCCCACGTCCTTTACTTTTCCTGCCATTCAGAGAAGACCTGCATCCTGTCAGGTGAAAGACTCTCTCTTCCACCACATCTTTCTTCATCAGTTTATATTACCATCTCCTTGTTTTGCCACTCCACACAGAGATTCCTCTCTGTTCGACAACTCCAACACAGCCTACTTCACTCTGCTCACCCAGCTCCCCTCTGTTTGAACTCATGTGGCCCCAGGGAACAAACAAAGAAGGGTCTGTGTCCGCGGAGGATGAGATTGTGTATCACTCAGTGAGGGGACAATGTTTCTGCTGGTAGCACTCAATCTCTCGCTCCTTCTCTTTCTTACCGTTTGTCCTGTTTTGATCATCTATCTTCAGATCACTTTCGCTAAGAGACTAAAAACATCAGCTAGGTGTTTCACCATGAGTATACCTCGACAATCCACAAGGTAATGGAGCAGGAGTTCAGCCATAAGCAAAGTGGGATTTTACTGTCTTAGAAGTGGGACATAAGTAGCTCCTTGGTCTCTGTTATAGACTTTTGTGAAATACACCAAACCTTGTTGTGGAGTCATCCTACAACCAGTAACGATTTATCAGCGACCATGAATGGCATTTAATCTCTTCTGCAGAATTGGCTCATCAAAATGTACCTTCACACATGTGAGCGCTGTCATGGTGCAAGGCCAGGTGTCAGGGCGAAGAATTGATTAAAGGTGCTCAGCGTGGTTTTTCCATCGCTCTGCTCAGACTTGGAATTCGAGAGGATGGACTGAAAGCAAGAGTTACTGGTGTCTGGATTTCTAATCGAAACCATTTGTTGGAAAACATAGTCCATTTCAATATTATTTGAAAGGACAAAGTCATTATAGGATGAGGATTTCTTGTGGCAAAGGAAGGAGAAGAGTTTGAAACAGGCTTTCATTATTTTGGTTTAAACGTTCTTTCCGACTAAAGGATGGACTCTAAAATCTGTTTCTTATTGTTAGTGTGATGTCTGAGGATCACCTGGAGGGGATGTCTCTACATCTGAAACAAATGTCTACTTTGACTCAAGGATGAACTGATTAGATTTTGGTAGGCAAAGGTCATTCAGACTTCACAAAATACTTTTTTTTTTAGCAGTAATTCAGGAATTGAAACCCTAATCAGGACAAACCTTTACAGAAATGCCTCTTAGAATTAACTTATCAAATCTTGAAATTGTATTTATCAGAAAACTTTTTTTATTTCCAACTGATGTCATTTATCCCCCCAAAAAGATTTTTTTTACAACTCTATATCTGAGGACCAAAAAAATAATTGATCATACTTTACATTTGGTCCAATACTGATGTCTGGTGATAAACTAAAATCACCGTCTGGAATAGGACAGAAAAGCTGCAGCTTTAGTTTAGCTGATACCAAGATTTTTACTGCTTTACATTTAGTATTCCGGTATAAAGCACTTTATTCATCTCACGCATCTTTTCTCATACTCATAATGTATGGATATTCAGTGGTCAGAGAGGCCATGTGAAACGTAATTGAATTTGATTTAATTTATTTTTAAGCATTTAATGCTTAATTTTATCTTATTTTATATTATTAGGCCCGAGCACCGAAGGCGGTGCAAAGGCCTATTGAAATGCAAGTGTTTCTCGTTTTTTTTCTTCTCCTTTTTCCCTCTTCCGCCACTTCGTCTGCATTTTTGGGGGCCTGAACATATCTGAAAACTCACCAAAATTTGGCTACC
>JAVQJG010216637.1:0-29998 GCA_036024015.1 Craterocephalus amniculus
CCCCCCCCCCCCCCCCGTTACACCGGTTTAGGTTTTTGCAACATTTGCCACAAAAGAATGAGATGCAATACATAAACAAGCTCAGTTTAGCCAGTGATAACAACTTCTTGCCAGACAAAGCAGGATGCCAAAGCTCAATGCTATTGTGGTGTAAGTTACTAATCCTATGTAACTAAATAAAATGCATACCAGTGGCTTAAACAAGAAGTAAAGCCATAATGCTTCTACTGTAATTACTGAGCCTCAAAAAATTACAATAGGATGTTTAATTTGTGTGGACAACTGTTGCATTTCCTAAAAAAATATATTTTTTAAAAAAGAAATGCAGAAATGCTTGATAATTACTGACAACAGTAACAATTATATTTATTATAAACACCAAGATAAGTTCACATCTTTCAAGTTTGTGTTTATCAGAGTTCATCCTTTTTTTCCTGTTTTGTTTTTTAAAAGCACTCAAAAATACTTTATCAAAATTCAAAAGCATCTCTTTGGTAAGGTAAGAAGAGGCTAATATAATTGTACAGCACAATTCCTGTTGGTATGGGAAAAAAGCAAATGAGAAACTGGAAGAACACTCCTTTTTTTGTTACAAAATTTACAATAAAACCAATATTTATCTATTGATAGATATATCTCAGTAAACTATTAACAATACAGAAAAAAGTTCAGAAATCAAGGCGTAAAGAGATAGTAGTTGTCACATCTCAAGCATTCTCTCAAACGTGCTTTGATTGCAAACAAATTTCTTTGCCATGATGTTATCTGCAAACAAAATCTCTCTGGAAGGAAGGATATTTTTCTATCATTTATTATGTTGGTTTTGCCTTTCTTGGACAATGTGAAAAGGCATAGAGCACTCAGGTCACAAAAACTTGGACTCTGTGCTCCCTTCTCCAGACCAGACAGTTAGTTGTTGAACCATAGCACCTGTCAAATGAGTCCTGGAGTCGGGTTTAGCATAACAGGCATGGCCTACCGAGGTGCCTCTGTCATATTCCACATGGCTTGAGGGAAGCTGCTATGTCTTCTCACCCCTTACAGTCCATGCTTGCAATGGGGTGAAAATAAAATTGAGAATCTGCAGGCACAGAAGATAACTAATAATGTCTTTATTAGTCTGGGTGTAGTTTTGCTGACTTCCATAAAGTAAATCTCAACTCTGCTGAGTTAGTTTTAACAGCAGCACAAACCACAAATATGAGCAGCCCCAGACTACACTACCAGTCAAAAGTGTGGACACATTTTCCCATTAGATTTATTGGGAAAGTGTGTTCACACTTATGACTTGTAGTGCATAGAATTTTTTTTTTTTAAAGAAACTGAACAACATATAAGCTGGGCAACCTCTTGTGAGATTTTCATCCAAATCCATCTGATTAACATAATTTTGATTTTGCGTCCCAGACTAAATCAGTCTCGTCTGGTTATGTTGACAGGTACCGTATCCTTGTCATGTCAGAAGGGTAATCCATTAGTTTGTAATAACTCCACATTGGATATCCAACCCTGACAGATAATTACATTTTACGGAAATAACTTGAGAAAAAAAGAAAAAATAATAATAATATAAGAACACAGATCATGGATGATCTGTTTGTATTTTTGTGCCCCAGATTTGATTCAGGGTTCTTCACAGTGATTTGCTTTCTAAATCATTTCTTTAATCCAAATATAGTAAAACAAAATGTTCATTCTGTACAAACACTAGAATAACCAGATATTATTTCATATCCAGATATGCATGAAATACATAAATTTATTTTCTATTGCAAAATTTAGCTTAGAACTTTTCCACTTTTTTGCTGATAGAAATAAGGGATGTTTTCCCACTGCAAGCAGCTGCATAATGAAGTGTAATAACATATATAATGAAGAAATACCTTTATTCCTCAAATGAAAATTCTCACAAGATTAAATTAAAATGAAATCCTCAAAAGACTAAAGCTGGTGCTATACTGCATACACTAAGTCATGACGTAAATGGGGAAAAAATAGCAGGATCTTACATAAATCTGGTTTCACATAGGAGGTTTTATCTTAAAGCAAAGAAAAATAATGCTTTGGTTCAAAACTAATTTAATTAGGATTATAATGTGTTACTAATCTAATGAACATTATAATGCACTGTTCACATAATTTTCTCTATATACGTTGCATCATAACCAAAACCATGAACATAAAGAGGCTTTTAGATGGTAATGTTAGGCATAACAAAAACAAATCAAATTCATGTAGGATAGATCATTATGAAATCATGCTTAAGTTCAACACCTCACCATTGGAGTATCTTGTTTCTATCCTGACAGATGTTTTTTGGCACTCTGGTTTGTAAATTCATATTTAAATTGAAGTACTGATGCATTTTCACTTTATATTTACTGAGTCACTGATTTCAGTCATGCAGTGGCATTTCCTACTTCATAAAACATTTCGAAGGAGAACTGCCTTTCATCATTTTGCACGATTAGAAACAGTGACGAGTACTTATATCACTGCACCAAAGAGCTAAAGTTACATGATCCGATTTGATCATTGTAATAGTGACCACAGAACAAGGATCTTCTCGGGCAGTTTTGTCTGGCTAATGAAATCCCATCCAAAATACACTTTGTCTTCAAAGACTGGTTAACATAATTGCTCCTTTTCTGTCTTTATTTCAATGTTTGTCATTTTAATTTTTTATCTTTTTTAGTTTTTCTTTTAGTAATGTTCTATTTTTATTGGCGAAATAACATCATTAAAAGGACTTGCGGACCAGTAAAATAACAACCCTACATCAGTCGGGCACATACACATCGCACCCATGCCTAAGAGGTACTTGAGACCCATGTATGACAGGACGCTAACAGGAGGGGTGGAATGAAATCAGGCTGAATACATGCAGCAGGTGGAGGCTGTAGAGGCAGTCAAGAAAGGCTCTGGTGTCTGGCTATTTTCAGGTTCCCCTTCCTTACGGGCCAGCAACAGTTGAAACCAGACAAGCATATGTATAAAAACTCTTCCATGTGAATGAATGCATGCACACATACACAAACCAACTTCACACTTACATGGAACTCAGTGGTATTGAGAATGTGACGTCCATCTGGACTCCAGCGTGAGGAGACTAGTCCTATTGAGCCCTCATCAATCTTACAGTGCCACTCTGGCTGCTCGAGAGACCAAACCTGGAGAAGAAGACGGGGAAAGGCCAAAGAGTGACAGAATGACTGTGATCAGGCATTATTGATGACAATCACACACATCCCATGACCTCCTTGTCTTGATTTTAATCAGAAAGAGACACACAGGAATCTGGAACTATGAAAGACTGGCATTGGATACCAATTGATAGGTAAGGTATTTGCACTATGACAAGCATGACACAACCATTAGAAAGACTAGTTACAAGTAAAACAACAATGAATAATAATAAGTTATTCAACATGAGTGGTAGCTTCACTGAAAAGGTTTTTTTCTCATTTTAAAATCAGAAATCAGAGGTCTTAGATTGTACTTAATACAATTCAAGGTGACATTTGTTGTGAATTGATAAATCTCTGATGCGTCACTGTCAATTTATAAGTGATAAATTTAACATATTGAAAAATGCTAAGTTTAATTTAATTAATATTTGACATTATAATTATATATATTGAGTAAAACTGTTGAAAACTGCTGAATAACAGAAGTAAACTAGAGCAATAAAAGATTGCGAAACCTGAACCACGCCTTTACATACATACATACAGATATATATAATCTTTTAATCAATAACTGTGGGTATTATATTAATAAGAGGTTCTAATAGCAAAATGTTTCAAAATCCCTGGATCCAGGCAGTGATCCAGATCCAGAATTGAGATGTTAATGATTATTATTCTTAAAATGTTATCATTCACCTTTTACACAACAGCTAACTGAAACTGACAAAAAGTCATTTATTTATGTTTTCCCCATTTAACCACTATCTGATAGCCAGCAACACCTTTCATTGGTGTTAACTTGGTGCATGCATGTTTTCTTCCGAAGACATGACATAACTTCCGATTCTATTTTTTTACTTGGAAAATGTAAATGAAAAACACACTCAATCTGAGCAGCTGAATAAGCGCATAAAATACATTTCTCAATGTCTCACTGTCATCTAACAGTAATAATAATACTTTACGGAGAAAAAAAATCAACTTTCTGTCTAAAGAATTAATTCATTATAGCACCATTAATAGTATGAAAGTAGCACACGTTGGGTCACATAAACATGCAATTCTTCTAATTTACCTGTACAAGTCCTCTCTTATACATTGCACAGAGAATAAAGAGCGAGTCGGAGGACCAATCCATGTGTGATATTTGATCCAGACATGTGTAAAGCTGCAGGATTTGCAAGGTGCTCACATCTCGTACCACCAGTCGGTACTGCACACAGGTAGCCTAACAAATACAGACCAAGAGAAAGACAAAAAACTCAGGAAGGCAGAGAAGAAAAAGACACAGTTCAATTGCATCCATGTGTCACTGCAAACCTTTCAACTGTTACAGGTGATATTCTAAATTATACTAAGCAAATCACATACCTATAAAAACATAACTCAAAGACTTACCAAATATTTTCCATCTGGAGAAACTTTACAAAGCTGGTTGGACTGCTTGAAGACCTCAGAGAAATTCATCTTCCAAAATTAACTCTTCTTATGAAGAAAAAAAAAATCGCATTGCATTTTAAAACATATAATAAGTTTCTTACACTTTCAACAGGACAATTTTTCAGGTGCAGTTTCTAAATACTACCGCAAGATGGGGTCACAAGTCTTACAAATAAATTGAAAACCGTTTTCTTCTCCAAGTAAACAGAAACATTATAAAGCAAAATTATGTGGGGATATTAATCTGCTTTAGCCTACTTCAGGACAGTGTGAGCAACAGCAAATATTTAAATGTAGCAAACATAATTTAGCCTGGCTAGCTGCCTTGAAACAACAAAAGACATATTGACCCCGTTCAAAAGCCTGCCTACGTTGTTTGTTTATACTTTTTCTTCTTACAACTAAAATATCTAAACAGTGTATAGGTAGAGTCCCCGCTCATTAAGCGTAATATTCTCTTGTGTTTTACTCAACTAGGCAGAACTAGCATCTAGCACTAAAATCAATGGCTACAACTCAGCAGGTAATGCTAGCTAACTGCCAAAGTCTTTGCTTACTTCTAACATCAATTGGATGGCTGGCGTTGTTTACTGGAGAGACGCGTCAAGTTCCACGGGTCATCCAGAAAAGCTTTTTCTCCACATGGTTATCTTATAACACTTTATTCCCAACTGTTGCTTGTATGTTTGTATGAACAAAAAAAACAATATCATGATCTCGTCCAATTAGCGTCGATCCGTAGCGCATTGCCTTATGGGAAACGCAGTTCACCAACAAATTTTCCCTTTTTGGTGAGTCAGCGTGAATATTCTCGCGTGCATGTGTACAAGTCGGACAAAAAAAAACAAAACTAACATATTTTGTCCCTTACGGTATGATTACTTTGGAATATTATACTTTATAGATAGTTCTTCAATAATACAGTTTTCTGATGATCTCACACGCATTTTTTTCAATTGTTTACCAATGGCCTTGTTCATTTGCTCTTATAATGCAGAAATATATCAAGCAACCTTAGTTCTAAATGTTCTAAGCTCAAATGGTTTCCCGCTTGAGTGCGGCTAAACCGCGCTACCGCCTCTATGGTCCTGTCCTCAGTGTAAAAAAAAAAAAAACCGCTTCACCTCCTCCTCTGTCTGGCTCAGCAAAATCACACTTCTCTGAACAACATGCAAATCAGTTTTGCTCCAGTTTCCGGTTAATTTAGGTTCTCCGAAAAGTCAATCATCTCTAGTCACTGTTATCAAACTAAAAATTCGGTCGATTTTTTCCCCTTTATCCATATTTTTTTTCTATTAGGCTGTTTTTTTATGGAAGGTCACTTTCCTAGTATGTTCGCTAAACAGACAGGTGCTCGGTGCAACATCATTCCTGGATGTTTGAATTGGAATAAGAATAACCTTCAGGTAGGCCTTTATTTCATATGATTAGTATGATTCAAGTATTTATAGGGGTTTAAATTTGGGAGAATCTTTGTCATTTCCAGACATAGCCTAGTCGTTTCTTTATGGTACCATATATTGAAAATTAAGGAATAGACACAATTGCTATTTTGTTTGTTTGTTTGTTTTTTATTGTTTTTTGTTTGTTTGTTTGTTATGTTGTTATGTTGTTTTTTGGTTTGTTTGTTTTTTTTCCTTTCTTTTGTTTAGAAAGACCCAACCTGTTTAAAGGTGGGTAAGACTCAAGAAAACCTAAGCAAAGATTTAAAAAAAGAGGTAGCCTATATTTAAAAATTATTTTTCCTATAACCTTTTGTGCTCTGGGTCATACCTGTTTTATGTATTGTCAGAGCAGAATGCAATATTATGCATGAAGATAAAGATTTAAGTTATTATTAATAACACCATCTTTGTAAATTATGACAATTAACACAATGCGATTGGTGGGTTTTCTTTTCTTTTTTGTTCAATTCGTTGTTTATATTTAGGTTTTTATTTGTTTTATGGTGTGTCATGTTGTTTTTGTTTACTGTTTGTCTGCTATGGTCCGACCTTTTTTTAAAGAAAAAATTAGAAGAGCTGACGACCATTTAAAGGTAGGCTAGTGTATAAGCAGACTTATTAGAACTAACATAAAAACTTTTTAAAAAACTATATATTTATTTTAATACATTTGATTCTGTGGATTCCTTGTAGCCTAAGCGGTAGGCTACTGAACAGCACTCAGAAACAAAATTAAAAACATTTTTTTAAATTTTTATAAGAGATATTTCACTTGGGCCTGAGGAGAATGGAGTCAATAGAATTTTAAAAATTAATTTTCTTTCTTTTGGGACTGCCTTTCTTGCATGAAATGACTCTTGGGAAATAAGAGTGTGAGTGTATGTGTGTTGTCATGGGTGCTGTCACCCGGGAGTGGGCACGCTAAAATAGAGACAGGTGAATAGCCCAGAAACACAAAGTCAACTTTAGTAGGAAGGTTTGACATTATGCACATGACCAGCAGAGGCAATAGCCTATATGTTATAAATAACAGGCGTGTCAGCACCAAAAAGAACAGTGCAATGATATATCAACAGGGGAAAAAACAATAAAAATAGTTTTTTTGTTTTTTAAAGGAAAGAAAATGAAAGCTAAATAAACAAAAAATCTGAGGTCAGAGTCTACTAATAAATATCTGCCAATGATCTCTGAGGCCAACCCGCTTTGTTTTCTATTTTCTTTTTTTCTTTTTTTGACGGCTTGCCTTCAAATAGAGCCTATACAAGCTCAGCTCTGGGATCTGTTTCTGTGGCGGCAGATTTTTAGAGAACAGCGGCAACCCGTAGCCAAACAGCTGCTGAAGAAAGCCTGGGATCGCAGAACTGAAAATGTGCGTGCTGCGGGGCCTTCAGGGGTGTTTATTCAAGCTTGTTTTATGAAATCTTAATTTGGCAAACTAAGCTACCACAATAACAGCTGGACAGAAAGAAAAACAGCCCCTGTTCAGGAGTCATGACATCAGTTTAGATGTTTACCGGGGTGCATATCTTAAATCGATTCAGTACAGACCAAAGTAAAAAGACCGCTGCTGCTCAGAGATAAGCTTACAGTGGCCGGAGTAGGCCTACAGGAGGAACTGATCCACATTTTTCGTAAATTCGTAGAATTTGTAAAACCATTAAGGCTTTGCACTCATTTATTGCATTATGTATATTCCAAGCCGTGCACCTTTGCCACAGTTTTGCTTGCGCCGTCCTGCAGAGGGGTTACTAAGGAGATGTGACGCTTCGCGGTGGCGCACAACTGCTGATAAACCTTTGCGATTAAATATGTCTGAAAGGATTTCGTGTTGGACGTGATCACCGGCATATCAAACTGGAGGCAAACTGGAACCACAAGACAGCCCTTAACTGCTTTCGTGGTATGCCCGCAATTTGTTTTAGCCTGTTATCAGATATGGATTAATTTGCCTGCATGAAATATTTACCAACTTATCTTCTCTAAAGATTGCCGGATGTGCGAGTAAATTTCTATCACCATGAAGAAGTAACCGAATAGTTCTGTTTAGTAAGGAAACTGGCTGAATCTGTCCTTTCCCCGGGGCCCTCTGCAGAGCCTATCTTTCTGTTATTTTTGGTAAATCCATGACGGCTGCACTAGAGAGCTCATTTTAGATTAAAATCCTAGTCGAGGAGTTATTCTGAAAGAGAGCAGGAAGATGTGATGTTCAGACTTCGAGGACGAGAACCTTCCCCTCGGAAAAAGTGGGCGATGAGTGAGGCAGGTCTGGGCACGCTCAGCCCCCGCTGGTAGCCACATTTTGCCACCTTGCTGGGACTACATGAGTGTGATCACACCTGGATGAGTGTGTGCCTGTTTTGAACTTCTTCCTCTCTTTTGAAATCACCACAAATCAGTTGCCGCTTGTTTTAATTATTTAATTAATTCTTATTTCCAATGCACATTTTGCACATGTTAGAAAATCTAAAACATCTGAGATCTTTGTGTACTCTGCAGAGTGATCTTCCCCTCGCCAGGCTTCCCATCCTCTAAGATGTCCCAGTCCACTGTTGCTGAAGAAGGAGGCACCTTTGAGCATCTGTGGAGCTCCCTGTGAGTGCAACACCTGTGGATCCATGCTCCATTTTAGTTTGAAAATTGCCTCATTGTATTAGTAAAAAAAAAAAGAAAAAAAGAATCATGCCTTGTAGCATCTGAAAATCACATACTTGTCAAAACTGATTATTTTAAAAGCATTTAGGTTTTATTGTGAATTTAAAACATATAAACTAATATCGGCCTTTCCAACCAGTCATCACTGTGTCTCAGCTTAGAAGTAAAAAACCATATTGTCACATTCTTTAACTAAGTTGCTATCTGTTCTTTATTGTTACATAAAGACACACCTAAGCTGTGATTTGTCTACAAAATGAACCCTTCTTTAATCGGCTTGTATTCTTGGTATTGTGTTGTCACAGGGAGCCAGATAGCACCTATTTCGAGCTCCCCCCAAACAGCCAGCCAGGTGAACACCAACTGCCCTCTACCAGTACACCGGGGAATCACCGCAACTCTGCAGAGGTCTCCATGGATGTCTACCACATGAGAGACATGAACGACAATGTCATGGTAGGCTCATGAGCTTATGTTCCATGCTTCGCTTCAATTTTTTGATCTTCGTTTGAGAGACTTATTTAACATACTTCTTTTACGTGAAGATATCATTCTTATTTTGAGGGTACACACACACACACACACACACACGCACACACACACACACACACACACACACACATATCAAGGGATAAACATTTTTTGTTGTTCAATTTCCGGGCTTTTTCCCTCCAGTGCTGCAGAGATTCCCTCCTATATAGTTTCCCTCTCCTCTGCACTTTTTTCCCTCTCCTGAGTGGCCTGTTGGGACTGTGAAGTGGGTTGTGTACAAGTGTGAGTGTGTTGGGTGAGGGCTCATTAAATCCTAAGCCCAGATCCCCTGCTGCTCCTCTTTAGAGACATCTGTAAGTTAGGGTGTGTCTGTGTGTGTGTGTGTGTGCATTAACAAGCATGCACATATGTTTGCAGGTGAATGCACAGGTTGCAGCGCAGCTGAACTTCACATTCACAGAAGAAGGGGGAGCTTTTTGTGAATAAGGAAGGTGCACTGATGTTCAAAGGCGCATTTTTTACAGTTTTGTCTATCAAATATAGGAAGTCTCTAGCAGCCAAACCAATGTCTTATTCCCCTACCAATCCTAAATATTGGTCATATTTAATCTGTAATGGGCAAGACTGGGCTTGCCCAGTGGGTTAATGAATGGTTTTGACAGAAAAATAAGGAGGTGGAGCCAGCATTTGATAGATGCAGGGCATGCACAGAAGGCCCAGTCAAGGAAGGGAAACAAGTGGAGGAAAAAAGAAGCAGAGGATCTTCATCCTTCACCATGTTCTGCTCTGCAGAAAGGCCACCTGGCCATTCAGGGCTCTACACTTACAGTCACTTGACATCCAAAGCCTTTAGAGCGCCGAAGCACAGAAGCGGCACAGAAAAACTTTTTTAAATTTTTCAAGAGCCTTATTATGCTATGTGATGTGGTAAGTGGACACAAGTTGTTTATAATTTGGCAAATTCCTGAACTTTTTATGGTAGAAAATAACGTCGTACAGGTGCGGTTGTGGAAACATTTGCATATTTGGTTACAAATGTGGAAAAGCAGCTCTGATTAGGGTTTCCTTTAAAAATTCTTTAAAAAAAATGGCCCTGCAGCCATGCGTCGGGTAACCAGGTATAGCCAATGGATGGATGGAAAATTAAATGAATGAAAGAATTAATCTTGGTATGACTCAGGGTGCCGTTTCAAAGTGCACTCATTAGTAACCATACAGCATCAGTTTGAACTTGACTAAAGATTGATTTACTTAGCTGTGCTCGGGGATTGTTTTGATCGCTATTGTATTGATAAGTAGATTTATTTGGTGAAAAAGAAGCAACTTAATGACTTAATCTTTTAGTTTAAACGTATAATATATATTCTATAGGAGACCCTTAAATTTGAATGGTAAATATTTTTCTCTTACCTAACTGAATATTCCCAACAGGGGGCAACCTTTCTGCACACAACTCTACATTTACATCACCTTGTCCTCACCTCTGTTTATCAGAGCTCACATCCTTTTGGTATGGTCTACTTTTAATCTAACTCCATCCCATTTATTTAGGTTTCCATGCTTCTTTATTTCCATACGACTAAATGACAGAATAGGATTTCATTATTTTTGTTTGTATTAAAATAATATGTGTTCTTTGATATCATTACAGAATTTGATGAATCAAGTGGCTGTGAAACAGGCCATTAGAAGCCCGATAGCTTCACTCTATTATGTTTCATTCATTTTGACAGGTGAAGATAGCTGCGAAAGGCTGCTCTGCTTTTCCAAATGTTTTGATCCTTTAAGCTTGTCTTTGAGCGGCAGCTACCAGGATGACAGCCCATAAGGGACATGAGATGATGCTTGGATGGGAGACACACACACACACACACACACACACATACAGACAAACGCACACACATTTGCTTCCACAGTGGCAGTGGAGGTTTTAGCTCTGTTTCAACTTGTTGTGGATTGAATTCAGGTATTAAGACCGAGCACACCTGTGAGTGCATGTGTGTATGACAATGTGAGTGTGTGAGAAGGCTTTTTTTTTTTGTTGTTGACACATACACCTGGGCTTCTTTTGTACATATAAAGCCCCTTTCATAATACCCGTTGCAGGAAGACTTCAAAGTGAGGAAACAGTAAGATATTAGTATTAGTGGGAAACCATCAGCACATATCGGTCCAGATACCGGCTGGTGTGAGCACATTCTTATCTCAGCTTTTGCTTCAGTCATAGAGATTTACTCAGTATGCACAGCTTGGAAGGAAATGTTCCCTACATATCTCAAATGTAAACATCACATTGTCTGTTTGATATTAATGTTCTGAGCCCAGCTCTGACATCATGCAGTACACATGTGAGTCAATGTATGGATCCAAATCCCAGTTCACCTCTGCATCTTCCATTCAATTATTTATTTTGTGTATGTGGCAGCATCCACAAATGTTAAAAAATGTGAAAAACGTGTCGGACAGTTGGTCAAATGTTTAAGCCGTCAGTTTCTTATCCCTCCATGGAAAAACATATACATTTATTTTTCATTTTCCTTGTATTTCTGCTGGTTTCATTGTCAACTAACCAAAAGAAGTATTCACACACTTTGCAAATATTAAAGTATCAATACTATCTGATTGGTTCCTAGTAAAAGTACAGCATTAGTTCTCCTACAAAGCAGCAGACTACTGAACAGTTATAGATGCAAATTACATTTAGATTGCTGAAGCCAAAGTGGATTGTTAATGATAAATATCAACCTCAAAGTGTTGATTTGTATCACCAGCCATAGGGCATTAGTGTTTTGTTAGGGTGAAAAAAAATCTTTAGTGAGTCCAGTTATCTGTGAAAACTTGTTAGTTTACATGTTCATAAGTCACAATATGTCATATCAGCATCTGTCAAACTCAAGTGCCTGCTGTTTTATCTGTTTCCTAGTTTTCAAGTTAGAAAAGTCTGGCATGTCTCCAACTTCGTCACAAGTTTTTAAACCAAACAATAACCACGACCAAATAGTTTTGTTTTTAATGGGAAATTGAATTTTCAAACCCTTTTTATTTGTGGTTTTCGATAAAGCATGAAAAATTATGGGATTTGAAAAAACTGCATCCAATAAAATACATTTAGATATTAATGATAGTGATTCCCATCCGGAGGATGACACGGGTTTCATGAGTCTGTCTATAAAACCACTGAAGCCTCATTGATTATAAAATGTATGGATTTACAATACAGCACGGTGGGGGATCTGACCTTTGAACTCTTGTTCTTTCATGTGTTTTTGCTTTTACCCTTACTCTCCCTTCTTCTCTATTTTGTGCTCTCTGTTAGACTAGACAGTGTTTACTTAGTGTAGGCCTTCACAAGGTGTTTTGGAGCGTGTGTGTACATGCACCCCGGCATTGCCGTCTATGTCCGGGCATGTCATAATTAGAATGTCGTACCATTTTTTGGGTTCCCATCCCTCTTTCCTTCTCTGCTTCTCTACCCTCATCTCAGTCTATCGTTTCTCTCTCTCCACACCAGTCCTCACCTTTTTCCCTGTCCTGGCAGCACATGTGTCTGTATGTGGTACCGTATGTCCACTGATGCACACCTGGCTTGAACTCCGTAGTTAGGCTGTGCTGCTGCATCCTCTTTACTTTGTTGTGGTTGGACGTTTGACTCACTGAAGATTTGTCAAATGAGGCTGATGCACTAGAGGATGTACTACGTGAAAAAGAAGGTAAAGACTTTCTTTTTTGTTTGCTTGGTGGGTTATTGTATCTGCTTGTAATTCAGTGGCTACTGCCTGATACTGCCAGTAGTTGCAGTGTCTTGACTTAAGCACTGAAGAGGGAGCCCGGATTAATCTTTAAAACGATTTTTTCTTTATCACAATCTAAATCTGAAATATTATTTTCTCTCTTTTGCTTAACTTTGTACGAGCATTTTTTCATATTAGATTTTTGGATTGTCTTTTTTTCAAGAAAAAATGGCCCGTTGACGTTTATATCAGAAAACGGACTGGTGGGCTGATGTGTTTGCTGTTTTTTGTGTTCTGCTCAAACAATACAACATGAAATCACTAAATAAGTTTTTCTTTTAGCAGCTGAGTTTGTGCATGACTCCCCATGGTGCTCACAGAAAGCAGAAAGCATTAGCTTGGACAAGGTTGTCAGTCTTCACTTCATGAAGGCTTCACTCCTCACAAACATACCAAAGAGGAAAAGTGTGGACTGGCAGGCAATTACACAGAAAGCATATCATGTCCATGTTTTACAACTTACTTCATATAGCCCCAAGGAAGCTGCTGTGGGGACCCCACCACAGCTGCCATTCACTTATTCACTATTTTACGCACTAACACTGAGTGTTATGATGACTGTCTTTTCTCATTTGTAAGTAATAAGAAAATACTCTGCACTGGTCCTGGACACCTTCCTAGAAAGTTACACATGCATCTTTCCACTCTAAGTGCACTCAGGACTCCATTCCTATTGTAATCCGACCTTCCTTAAGCCTCCAAGCCCCCTTGTCTCTCTCACACCTCTACCTGTGTCCTCCCTCTGTCTTTCTGCTCCCTCCCTCTTCGCTTGCTTCATATTCTTCCTTCTTCGTTTCTCCACAGTCCCAGTACAACTTGCTGAGCAGCAGCATGGAGAGCCTGGGGAGCCGTGCGACATCTGCCAGCCCCTACAGCTCTGAAAACGCCTCTTCATCAGCCGTGCCCACCCCCTCGCCCTACTCCCAGCCCAACTCAACCTTTGAGGGCCTTTCGCCTGCCCCGGCAATCCCCTCCAATACCGACTATCCGGGGCCGCACAACTTCCAGGTGTCCTTCCAGCAGTCCAGCACTGCCAAGTCTGCCACATGGACCGTGAGTACTCACACTTTTGTGGCCTCCATGAGCAGCGACTGTGTCTGTACATGCAAGTGTCTTTCTGCCTCTCTATCTGCCTCACACGCGCATCAATATTCACACAAAGACGCTCATTCTCACACACGCATTCAAGCCTGCACATGTGCAAACGTGCTGTGTGCAAGTGAAAGTGGAGTATGATTCAGTGATTATCTTATCCTCTGCTCACCTCTGTGAATCTGTTTGATGCATTAACAGAGAAAATCTGAGCTGGGGTAACTTTTCAGAAAGTTTATCTTGCTTGTGTTAGTATTTGTTGCAGTAATCAGCAGTACTTACATGAAAACAATGTTTAACTCAGATTAAAAAACTGAAGGCTGTATTCTCTTCTAAAAGAAATAAATTTTTTAGAAGTTAGTTTAATAAACAATTGGTGCTAATTAATAGAATTTTATATCTTTTTTTTTTTAAAGAATCTATGGATGAGTATATTATAATAATATAAAACTGTTAACACTGACATTAACAAAAGATTGATGATATGTAACTTGTTTGTTCTTGATGTTCGTTATTTCATAGCAGGAATTGTTTTGTAGGATTTGTTGAAATTTTGGACGTTTACACATGTTGATCTGGGAGAACATAATACATATCTGCACACAATCTAAATATTATACACACGACTAATTCAAGAAATAATGGCACCAGAGGACACACAACTCAGAGGATGCTAAACACAGATATTTACATAAGAAGCATAAGCGACTATCGAGCGGTGTGATGGCGCTGAGGGGCAGGTGAAACGGGAGCTGCGCAGTTTGTCATGACCTGATGAGAAGTTTTTAGCTGGAATGGTGTCACCTCTGACTGTCACACAGTTGACCTCCCTGAAACAAGAGAAATAAGAGGCAAATTGCTCTTCCTTCACTCAATGTGTGTGTGAGTGTGTTAATGTGTGTCTGTGTGTGTTGAGTGTTTTCAGGTCTGCAAGCATCTTTGTGTTACACTTAAGTCCTCCAAGGCTGTTTGCTTGAAGTAACCATGCATGGTGGGCTCCTTTACTCAGCCCTTAGTGATGTAACAGGATCCCCCTCTGGACATTAGAGTGGTGGTCTTTGACCTGCTGCTTTTCTTTTTCTGTCTCTTTCTTCCTCCTGGTCTTAGCACGCACTAATAGCTGTCTCCTCTGGCGCCTAAAGTTTATCTAAGCCCTGTCCTGAAATATGTCTATCATCTCCATTGTCTCCCTCAGATCTTTCGACATAGATCTTCCTCTCTGCCGCTCTGCATAAACAAAATTCTACGAAAAGGCAGTGGGGAACGTTTGTGTTTGTGGGGAATCGCTGCAATGAGCCAAATGTGGAGTCTTCAACAAAGCCTCAGTAAATAGATTTTTGAAAGTAAATTTGAATTCTGATAAATTGGTTGAAAAATAAAAGGAATAAAAAACATTTTGCCAATAAATCAGTAATATTCACAATGAATAAATAGATACAAACCTAAGTGGATATTAAAATGTGGAGCCTTTTTTCATCTACTGGACTATATGTCTAACCATATTTAATCCAATAGCACCAACAGCAACCATATGATATATAATGTAATATATGTAAAATAATCTTATGCAATATAAAGCCATCATAGATGTAGTTGAGGCTTAGCTTCTTTAATCCTAGATTCTTTCATTCACCATGTTGTTCATAGCTATTATAGCTAAATATATTAAATGGCTTACTGACATTTTTCTTTTCACACCAAATTTTAATCTGCTAATATAATATAAGTTAGAAAGTTAAAATGTTATTAAAAACAATATCAACATATAACTTTCAGTAGGAAGCTAATTTAACCGGTTTGCCTTGTTATGAATAAAACCTGCCAAGCCAACTAAAATAAGCCGCCTTCTCCATAATCAAAAAAACTTAAAATGATCATGCTCTTTAGAATAGAATAAAATAGAACTGCATGAAAACAAAAGTAAAAATCAAAAACTGAAATCCTTCATTTTCAATTAAAGGGAAGTTGCCAAAAAACTAAAAAATGAAAATAGTGAATGAAGGTTCTTTGAATGTCTTTGATTTGCATGAGTATTATTAATATTAAAAAAATTATTAATATAGAGGAAAGTACTGTCTTCCCCTGCTGAGTTGTGCAGTTCACAGTAGCTTTTTGTCTTAGACCACAAGAGAAGAAACAAATGAAGGCTTGCCTGGCACACAATTTTAGAAAAAGATGATGAAGCAGCAATACAAGGATGGTGAGGAAACATGTGATTATTTGGATGCTTCACCTGCCATTAAGTAGAGAGTTAAAGCGAGGGGCAGATGAGTTGAAAAATCCGAAGTTTTATAGAATTCACTGTAATTCACCCAGTATGCCTGATTATATGATTAGTTAAGATTAGGAGGAGACATAATTTTTATCATGCTAAACAGGAGAAAACAGGTCAGAGAGCATTTAAGTGTAAGTGGTGTAAAAGTACTGGACATATTGTTGTTAAAAATAATGTACTATAATACCTTTTACAGAAAAAAAGTTCTACAAATGCTTGCTCGGATACTTTTAGAAATATTCATAAATGCTTAATTCAAGCTATTTAGTGAATTTAAAGGGTTGCAAAGAAAAGACATTATGGTCAAGAATGAAAGGGGTTTGCCCAAAAACTATTTACTTGTGTCTTTCTGAAACCTGTGAGCAGATATATAAGTGTGTGTGTTTGTACCAAAGTAAATTTTTAAAATAGGCTATCATAAAGGGATGAGACTGAGTCATCAAGTCTAAATGTAGTCTCTAAGTTTCATACTTATTGTTTGTTGCCTCAGGCAGTGGGGAATGCCGATTGCAGTGTGGGCATTTTGACTGTAATCAGGATCCTAGCTGCCCCCCTTCCCACCCTGCAACCCTCCCACCATGGGTGGCATGAAGTTTCCATCTTCAGGGCTGATCAAAGTTTCATTGCACATGTAATTCACCATTCAAAAAGAAAAAGAGAAGACACAATCCTTTTTTCTCAGTCATCACAATGTTTCCACATACAGTAAGTCCATCCAATCCATGTTAAGCCGGTTTGGTAATCCCACCTTGTCTAGTCAAGACACCACGTATTAGTGATAATAGCCCTGAAACTCTGACAATCTCCTGCCCCTTAAAAATGATGCCTTGGCTTGGATGCAGACAAGCGTCACTAGGGTTGGAAATGAGATCTACACTAACACCTCAGCATTGCCAAATTATAAGACCTCTATCCGACTCTCAGACTCAGCGCCTATGTGTGTGTGTCTGCGTATGTGTTAGGAGTGGGAGGGACTGGGATGTGCTGGATATGCAGGCTCGAGCATGCACTGCACAGCGGCTTGTGAGAAGCTGCTCTTCCCAGCTATTAGCGTCTCTCCGTTAGAACACAGGTCCCAACACGTCCTGCACAACGCATCCTTCCTTTGCTTTCCCAGTGCATCATCCGAAGCCACATCACCACCGAACATGGAATCTGGGAAAACTCACAAGATGAGAGATTTTTCACATGTATCTGGTTTCTCAGATGTGTTTTTTCACTGGATGATTGTATTAATTTCTTCCTGATTGTAGGACTTCACTTATTTTCTCTCAGAGTGTCTGACACAAGTGTGGAGAGATTCTAGACTGGGTTGTTATCACTTCAGAAAAACCAGTAAATTTGTGTTCTGGTGTAGACATGTGACAGTTTCCACAGCCTGTGTAATCACTCTAAACGTAATTTAATAAGTGTAACCAGAAATAAGTGGATTTATCATTTTTGTATCCGAACTCCCTCAACATCAACACAAAGGCACTTCATGATTTCAATCCAGTATAACTGTAGTTTGGATAAAACAAAGCTCTGGATGTTTATGGCATTCACACTGAGTCAGCTCTTTGTGTGTATGCATGTGCCTTAATGTATTTGATATTTGTTGACCAAATTTGCAGGAGGCAAGTTGCTGCTTGTGTTTATGAGTGATGGTCTTGCAATTATCACCTTGTCTGCAGGAGCCTGTTCTGACCTGTCTCCACTGGTCCTTCATCTAGAAGCATGAATTGATGCATCAATCAGTGGCACTGTTACAAAAATGGACGACATCTAGTCAGAGCATTGTGCAGTGTTTCTGTGAAGACGAGGGTGTTCAGACAGTTAACGGTCAAAGTCTTCTTTAGACTTAAGACTGTTGGTGATACAGTAGGTGGCGGTTAAGTAAGATCAGTGGTGGAGAAAATAAGGGTTTGAGTTTGTTCTTGCCTCCAGCAATAACATCATATTTTGTCCGACTCCATATAAAAACTGTCAATAGATTTAGCTGAATTAGACTGCAGAAAGTTTTTCGATAGCCCTCGAATTTATTAATCAGACATCAATCCGATATACATATCAGATATTGCAGATCTTTTACTAATGCCTCACCTCTGACTGCATCTTTTCATACACTTGTTGCTTTAATAGCAGCCTAATGAATTCTAGGGCAGAAAGAGAATTTCATCTTATTCAAAAACAAAGTACTGTTTAATTTGAATGATATATGAGGGCAATAATATGATTATGGAACTTTTGCTAAATCTAGGGAAAGATAAATGTTTTATCCTTGCTTGCAGAAAAGGCTTGTTTTTATTCCTTCTTCCGAGTTAATTATGATGAAATTGTTCTTGTTCTTCTAACATGGTTCTGCTTCTTGTTCAGGCTAAGTATGGTTCTATACAGGCTAACACAAAGCCAGCGGACTGTAGTTTTTTCTATGGAATGGCTTAATGAACTATCATAACTAAATATGGCTTCAGTAATGCTTCTCATGACCGCATAAAGTCATATTTTCTGCATATCTTTTGCCAAATGGTAAAGGAGTTAATATTATGCTAGGATTCCATCAGAACGCAAACTAGTGGATTAGTTCCCATGGTGTAATCGCTGCAACTAAAAAGTCTCCAGGTCTGCAAATAAGACATCTGATTGGCCGCTGCCAGGAGATTATTTATTCATGGTATGGACAGGCTGTTGAGACTTGTTAAGGACAGTTAAGTGGGAACAGGCAAAGCTGTATACAGGTATTTCCATTACCCTTAAGGCAGCTCTCATGACTAAGGGCATGTGCAACCGTATGAGTGTTTCTCTGTGTGTGGTTGTGTGCGTGGTTGTTTAGGGGTTTAGCAATCATTTCACAACAAATAATGCTGGCTGTACTTACGGGACTAAATCTTCTCAGTCATCACAGGACCAGCAGCAGATCTATGTCTCGACCATGAGTGGAAACATTTTTAAACAGAGCTCAAAGATGATTACAAACTTTAGTTCCAAATCATATAATCATAATCATGTAATTGCTCCCGGGGTTTAAGTCTCAGGTGATTGTTCATTGTTGGTGAGGTTTTGGCCTAAAGTGGTTGGCACTTTCAGCAACTGTTACAAAGACTTTGAAAGAAAAAGAATTTGAAAGACTGATTTGAATTTGAAACTCACCTTTTTTTCTTTTAGTCTTTAACACAAGTCAATACAACAATGTCAGACACTTTCTAATGATCTAATTCAAATACATTTTGTAACACTCACTTGACTGTCAAAATTTCAGCTGCTTTTAAATCAAACCTGATGTTTTTAAGAATTTGCAGAAAAGAATGATTGCAAATGATATTTGGTTGATAAATGTTGGTAACACCAGGCTTTATTTTAACTCTTGAATTGGGTGCTGATTTGTTTAAGACATAAAGCACACTAAGGTACCTGGTTTCTCACTTTTTCTCAATGTTTGCAATATCTCTCAATGATGAAAATGAGAGAAGAGTTCTCCACACAGAAACTATTTTATATGCTGCTTTGCAGCTGCATTTACTATCATTTTACCATAGAGCAGGCTTTTGCATTTTTGTTTAGGCTCATCATAGCAAGTCTACACAGGACAGAACAGATTTCTTGGTTTTTCCTGGAAGGTCAGAGATTGTGTAGAGGCATGTCAAGACTTTTCCACTCCTCATAATTTTTTTTAAATCATCTGTTTCTTTACACACACATACACACACATAAGCATGCATGTGCATGTACGATTGCTTGTAAACTGAGGAATGATTCAAGACTTGGCTTTTGCACAGATCAGCATATTTACTGGAGTTGACATGAATATCTGCAAATGCATTCTGCTAGAAAAGACCAATATATGCTTTATAATAACATGAAAATCACCTTTACACATTTTTAAACTACAGTTTGGGCTGTAGATGGTTAGCCTCTCAGAACGGTTTGCATGTTCTCTATGTATATGCATGGATTCTCCCTGAGTTCCTCTCATAGTTTAATTAGTGATTTATGTTTTCAGTGTTTTGGATATTACATATCAAAATACAACGTGTACTGTTAGTGATGCAGATCTCATTCTACAACCACCATCGTCATGCACTCTGCAGATTTTCTACGTAGGAGCCAAAGTAAACTGCATAAGCTCTAAAGTAGGATTTCACAGAGAAAGAAAAAATCCAGCATTTACTGAAACAAACCAGTTTTTATGCTTTCAACATGATGGGGCAGGGTCCTCTTATTTCTAGCCAATCATTTTTACTTTTACTCGCAAACTTGAACTGATTTTGCAGCATGTATTCCAAATGCCTTATTTGAAAGGGCCTTGTATGTGTACTCCTTTTCTTTCCAGTACTCCCCCTTGCTGAAGAAGCTTTACTGTCAGATTGCCAAAACGTGTCCAATCCAGATAAAGCTGTCGTCGTCTCCTCCACATGGCAGCATCATCAGAGCCATGCCAGTCTACAAAAAAGCTGAGCACGTCACTGAAGTGGTCAAACGCTGCCCCAATCATGAGCTAGGACGAGACTTCAATGATGGTATGACCACCAAGACTTGCCCTTTGACATTAATCACCTGTATTTCGATACAAGGTTGATATTTCATAAGTAAATATAAGTTGTATTGCCCTGAGCTTAGCCATTTTTGTGCTTTAAATAAACTACATTTTGTTTTGACTCACCTGTTTTTCATTATTCTCCCCTCAGGTCAAATAGCTCCAGCCAGTCACCTGATCAGAGTGGAGGGGAACAACCTCTCTCAGTATGTGGATGATCCTGTCACGGGCAGGCAGAGTGTTTACGTGCCCTATGAAGCTCCCCAGGTAAGCAGTTCATTATCTCTACAGTATGCATCAGAGACACACTGTAATACCTTCAGGCATTGAACACATGACTTGAAATTATCTGGGATATCTACTATTTCACTTAATAGATGGGGCCTGCTTAATTGACATTATTAAACGTATAGTTGGGTTGAGAGTCTTTGACTCAAATTTGATAATTTTGTCTGGTTTGTGCCACCTTTTTTGTGTTACTCTGTTTGTTTTTGCATTTTATTATCTGACTCTAAAATTGTAAAGATTTTAGCTGTCAAGTTTAGCCTAAAGAAACTATTTCAGTAAAGCACCTCAAAGTAGGAACATCTATAAATAAAGATGCCAGGCACATCTGAGCAAGCACAAGGATAATCATATCTGTGATTGCACCTAAGGAGGGTAATAAAGGGGACGATTGTCTCTTCTCACATCAAAGTGCACTGCAACACTTCCCTCTGGTGGTGAATTGGTATTTACAAAAAGCTGAACAATAAAGATGCTGAAATTCCTTGAATAGTGTCAGGTCAGTTTAGATATTGTCCTGCTTTGTGTTTCAGGTGGGGACGGAGTTCACCACTATCCTTTATAATTTTATGTGTAACAGCAGCTGTGTGGGTGGCATGAACAGGAGACCCATCCTCATCATCATCACTTTGGAAACCAGAGAGTGAGTCAACAACTGACACACTTCTTTTCAGAAATGTGTCTTGACTTAAACAAGACATTTTCATCTCTTTCTCACTTTCTTCTTTCTCCAGCTTGTTTATACAAATTCTCAAATAAGCATGTCAACATAATACAAGAGAAAATTAAAAACAATTTTCAAATTAAAAGGCTTAAATGAAAAATACAGCTGTTTACTGTCTTGCCACCCTTTTATGGTCACAGCTTTGACCAGCAAAGCTTTGAGGGGCAAATCTTGAATAAAAATGTTTCTGTCTCGACTCATCTCTGCAGTGGCCAAGTGTTGGGCAGAAGATCATTTGAGGGTCGGATATGTGCATGTCCTGGACGAGACCGCAAAGCTGATGAGGACCACTTCAGGGAACAACAAGCTCTCAATGAGAGTGTGGCCAAAAATGGCAGTGCCAGCAAACGCAGTGAGTTGAAAGAAACTAATGGACTGCCACAAATCTGTAGGAGATCCAGTGGCCTTTGAGCCAGTGATTTTTATGGGTGATTGTTGGGTGAATAGAAGAATGAGATTGTATGATCCCTACTTTATTCTCCTTCTGTTGTCTGCAGACTTTAAACAAAGTCCACCGAATATTCACAGCCCAAATATTAACATAAGGAAACGGCGGCATGGAGAAGAAGAGATTTACTATATTCCTGTAAGAGTGTCTTTATGGTGTATAAATTTTTAAAAAGTTACTGCAAACTTTGGATCATTACCTCTTTGCTTAGATTACCGCATGTCCCTGTGTTTGTGAGCAGGTCCGTGGTCGGGAGAACTTTGAGCTGCTGATGAAAATTAAAGACAGTCTGGAGCTGGTGGAGCTGGTGCCTCAGCCACTGGTGGAATCCTACAGACAACAGACACAACAGCAGCTGCTGCAGAGACCGTGAGTCAATCTAACACACAGATGGACATACAGTATGCACAAAAATAGAATTACTTGGTTCTAAGCAAGCTGTATTTAAGACTGAAAAGATGGGTGCAAGGGACTAGTGATCACTGACCAGGTTGTTATAGATAACAGGAGGAAGAAACACTTAAGCATTGTGTTTTCTATTTTTTATAAATTCAATTTCACTATATCTTAGCTTTTTGTGGGATTACACATTTATATTATGTTTAAACCTTTAAAAAATAATTTAGTAAAATGATAAAAACAGTTACATCTATACTTCTTCCTATAATTTCTGCCATGTCCTTCTCTTTCCAATAGGAGCCATGTTGCATCCCCGTCCTGTTATTCTCCATTGTCCAGCATGAACAAGATGCATTCGCACGGAGGCCTGAGCAAGCCCCCCTCAGTCAATCAGATGGTGGGACAACAGCCTCAGCAACACCCAAATACCAACCCTTCCATAGCTCATATGGGTGAGTGTCTAATATCTGTATGTGATTCAAATCAAATTTGAGTCACTAACAAAACCTTTTCATAAATCCATGTGTTCATAAGCGCCCTCCATTTTTTCCACAGGTTCACACATGCTCAACAGCAACCACTTGCAGGCCAACGGTGAGATGAACGGTGGCCACAGCAGTCAGAATATAGTGTCTGCTTCCCACTGCAGCCCACCCCCTCCGTATAACCCTGACCCCAGCCTCGTCAGGTACCTCACCCTGCAGTGACACTCCTTCCTTTATCCTGTAAAAGGCCAGCAGACAATCAGATGCACTTGTTGGGTTAAATGTGGGGTTAGTGGGGTGTTGATACCAAAACAGGTTCTTTGTTTGGCCATGTTCAAGTTTGCTTCTTGCCACTAAATATGTTTCGGCCTAAATGTGTTATACAGACACTTATATGTGATCGTGGCTGCTTTGTAAAGGCTTGCGGTTACATAATTCTTTACATCGTTAGCTGTTGCCATAATGCTGGTCTGCTGGTGAAATGGCAGCATGGTTATATTGTATATACACATTGCAACTTAAATGGGAAGAAGCAGTACATGAAAGATTGTGTTATGGGATTGAGTTAAATCAATAATGTTTTGCGTAAAAGTGCATTTTGGTTCTTTTGTGCCGAAAATTGGCCACAATGCTACAGGAATTATCATGTCATACACTCATGTCATATCTTAAAATATTTACACTGTCATTGTTCAGCCACCCTTTGCAATGCACTACTGCTTTTGTTCTTTAAAAGAAATGTGTACATGATAAAGAAGTGTTGAATTACTTTTAGGTGGCCGATGAAAACACAACTGGTATTCTTATTAAAGCTATGTATTACTGCAGCGCAAAGTTTCTAAATCAGATGTGTTGACAGTAATGCTTTATTTGAAGAGGTGTGCATAAGCCTGACTTAACATTGCCATAAATATCACAAGCCATCATATGGATGAGAGAGGCTTTAGGGATGCTTACAAATGATGTAATTAATAACCAGTAGCTGATATCATATAATAACTTTATTATGATAACTTGGTATTAACTAGACAGTAGTCATACACATTCATGAAGTTTCACTCATGTTCAGGTTCTATGGGTTACATCAGCCTTATGCATATTCCTTGAGATAAAGAATCACCATGGGCATCAGCGCCCATTTAAAGAAGAAAAAACATCACATTGTCTTTTTACTGTTAAAACAGCTATGTCATCCAAGAGATGCAGACCTCCACTATGACTCCAACAGGAAATATCTTGTCATACACTTAATTCCTTCACACTGTGTATACGGCCACCTTTTGCTATGCACTACAGCATTATTTTCTTTAAAAGAAATGTTTAAATCTTATTTAAGTTAAAGCTGTTTTTTATTTTCTTTTTATATATATTTTTTAAGATAATGTATCAATCCAGTGACTGGACTTGCTAACATAAATTTGACATTTTTTATACAGTAGTCTTTGTCCATTTTTATTTGTTTTCTAGATTGTTGTGTTATTTGGGCAGTTGCATTGTACAGTCAGACTTTTTTTCCCATTTACTTTGTATGTTACCAAAACGTTAACATTTCATGTATTTATAATAAAGGTTTTTCAGCAAAGCAAGAATGGCCCCATGAATTATTCATATAAATGCATGTTTATGATTTTGATTCCACTGCATCCATCGAAATGAATGTCTGAGTATTTCATGCTAGAGTCATGCACTAAATCTGTCACTCAGTCTTTAAACTTGAGTGCATTGTGAGATATGACTTAAGAGAATGTGTGTCATGATTTTGTCTAAAATCAAAACTAACTGATAACTATCAAGTTTGGATATTATCTGTTTTACTAAAAAAAAAAAAAAAAAGACACTTTTCAATAGTGTTCATTACTTTAATGTTCATGTTTCAGTCTTACTTGTAGCATTGTAGCTGTACTCTAAGAAGCCCTGCTTTTCTCCCCATACAGTTTTCTCACCAGTCTGGGCTGTCAGAACTTCATCGAATACTTCACCTCACAAGGCCTCCAGTCTGTCTACCATCTCCAAACCCTCTCTATGGAGGTAACCATTCTGTTGCTGCCCTTTCAATCTTAAACCAGAAATAATAAGTGTGCTATAAAAGTGTTGTGTATTGAGAAACTCTAAAACAAAGTGAAAAGTGAAAAGCAGTAAAATAGCTAAATGTTGAGAACGTAAAAGGATAAAAAAAAGTATGTTTCTTTCTTCATACTTGTTATTCCAGACTTTAGTGTAATCTGTAAGGGTTTTGATTATTGGTTATAATCTAGAGCAGTGTCTTGAGAAGTAGGCCCCATATCTCTTGTATCTAAACACAAAATGATGCCCTTGCACTCTCAGTTTCATGGCCAACTGTGTGCTTTTATCAGGACTTAGGTGCACTGAAGATACCCGAACAGTCCCGTCTTGCCATCTGGAGAGGCCTACAGGACATGAAACAAGGTGCTCCCCTCCAGTTTCCCAACTCTACTCATCACCATGACTATCATGGCCAGCAGCTTCTTCGCTCCAGCAGCAACATGGCTGCCTCTGCAATGGCAGCCATTGGCGCCACGGGTGGGGAGCTCCAACGTCAACGTGTCATGGAGGCTGTGCACTTTCGAGTCCGCCATACCATCACTATCCCCAACAGGCCTGGTGTTGTTGGGCCGTCAGGAATGGCAGCAGCTGCTGATGAATGGGCTGACTTTGGTTTCGACATGCCTGACTGCAAAGTGTCACGTAGCAAGCACTCCATCAAGGAGGAATTCATGGAAAGCGATGTTCACTGACACCAAAGGATACCCTGACTGCTTTACTTATGTCAACCCCATCCTTTTACCAATAAGAAGAGTCATTTAGTGCACTCTTAGGTGTCACTGTCCTTTTTTAGAGCAGTAATTTTCCAGAGAATCACCCTCCATACTGTATGTCTGATACTTTCAGAGTATAGAGACACTTTCTTGTGCAGTTTGACTTGTCTGCTTTAGCAGTTGTTCCACTTACAGCCATGACATGTTAAGACAAGAGCATTCGATGCAATTATATTTTGCATCTGTAAAAGCATTCTCAATGCAATGCCTATCACACATGATCCAGACAATATATTTTGGGACACCGATTGGTGTGAAGAAATTATGTCTGGGTGCATTGTGCAATAATATGTGACACTTTTTTTCTTTGTTTGACACTTTGTTTGTTTTTTAAACTGTGTGCACAAATGTCAGAATAGGCATGTCACCACAATCAGTTTTCTTGTTTCAGTTTTGTGTTTGGATAGAAAGAAAACAGAAAAGAAACAAAAAAAGCTTTTATTACACTTATTTATTTTACTTTCAGTTCTCTTTCATTTGTACAGATGTATATACTTACCCTAATGTTTGTAAATGGTTTGGATTAGATGTGGTTGAAAACGATATTTTGATTCTAAATAATATCCTCTTTGAAATAATTGTATATAACCAAATAGTAAATCAAACTCATAGATTAAAAACAGTGTCTCATGTATTTGTATTAGCAATGTGAGGACCTCTGGTTCTGTTTGTTTTCATTGTTTCACTGTTAGGATCTGTTTGATGGCCTTGGCATTGATAGTGTGCATATTGCCTAGTATTAAAATTGAGTATTGTTTGCAGTTTTTGATAAGTTGTAGAGTTTACGGTGTTAATTTTTGTGTACGATCACACTAGCAAACTGTTAAAACACAAAACATCATAAACAGTATTATATTGTAATAGCAGTGAAATAACTAGATTGGTGAAAAATAGATTTGAATTGATCCCTGTTCATAAAGACATTAGAAAAGACACATTTTTACCCTTGGCTGTATTTGAAAAACCTTGCAGGGCAAGGTCCTCTTGTATTGATAATGGCAAATTGTGTATGTACCTTTGATAGCAGTTGTTTGTAGATATTTAATAACATTCCAATTTTTTTTCTAGATTCCCAATAATCAAGACTAAATGTTTAACCAGTGTCAAATTGTGTTTGTAGTTCTTCCAATCGTTTTCAACCTTTTAAGGTCCCCCTTACAAAGAAAACCCAATCTGTCACCCATTAACCACAAACTGGTAAGAAAGGAAGCACTTTAATGCTTAACTGGTTAACTGAATTAGGATCATCAGTATTATACATTTCAGTTATTTAAATAGAAACTGTCTTAATATTCCTGTTTTTTCTTTTCCAAATAATCGGTTTTGTAAAGACATGTATGACGTGTACTCTGTATGGTTCATGAATGCTATTTTTTTCTGTGATTAAGCACATGACTTGTTTTAAATATTTCCCTTGCTTGATGTCTTTCTCAAAATAATAAAACGGAGTCTCAACTTATGGTCTGAAATTTATTTGTAATGTTAAATATATAAAAAAAACATTTACTAAATTGTCCATGAAAATTTGTAGAATTTGTTTAATTGTAAGTTCAATTGTTAACTTTAATGTCCTAGGATTAGATATGCTACAGCATTCTTTATGGTGCAGTTCGTTCGCAGTCCACAAGTTAAAGTGTAGTCGCGCTTCATTACTGCATTTTTCGAGGCTCTACTAACCTTCCTGCTCTCTCTTCTGATCCTTGCGGAAGTACTGACGTGTTCACACCAGTTTGCTCAGAAGTGGCTAGTGTAGCTAGCTAGGTAGAGCCGGGTAGTGACACAGCGGCCGTATCAGGTAAGAAAGAACCGTCATTGTTAATATCCGTTGTAAATGTTTAAACAACCAGCATACACTGATATGTATTGGATCGGCTAAATAAATTCCATACGATGTGGTAATTCAGTAATTACAGAAACGTTACAAGAGAGTAGCTTCATTTGTAACTGTGCTAACTTGGTAGCTGTCGGCATCGTAGCACCGCATCACCGGAAGTGAGTTGTCAGTCCTCCAGATGCAATGCTGGTATTTGTAGTTTGAAAATGTCCTGAAATCGATTGCTTGCATCTGAGCGACACAGTGGTGAACTACAATTTATTTTACCATCCTTTACTAAACATTAGCCATGAGATCTGGGAAATGTAGTTACATTTTATTCTTTTTCCGGCCGGTTGTCTTTTACTGAAACCTCCCAAGAACTACAAAACCCATACAAGCTGTAATTTGGGCCAAAGGGTAACGCACATTAACATGGCTAGTTAGCTTTTTTTTCTATGGCTAATTTGTAAGCTAATGCAAATGCTTCAAAATTATATAACCTTGGAGACGTTGGTATCACTGAAATTATTTGGTTTTGAAACTAAGTTTAGTTGGCGAGTGAGCAAGTTTGAGAAATACGTGTCCAAGGCAACCTGGCAACGTAAGCTTGTTAGTTAGCAATTTCTCCAACGTTAGCTAGCTACAACCAGGAATTGTCCCATATATATATCCAATAAGTTACTACATAATTGTTAATTAATTGTCGTGGGATATCAACACGATTGGTCAATAATCGAAAGAATGATCGCAGATTGAATTGAGCTTTGCACTGTGGTGGCTAAACGACACCTAGACATTAATGATATAATCTAGCAAATCCTTAAATTGTATTGGCAGACATGTTACCTTAGTTTAGACCATAAATGTCCTTTATATGTTCTGTTACAAGGGTAAATAGATACCACCCTGATTCTAAGTGCTGATTTACTGTACCTTTTTCAGATGTAGTTTATTTCCAATTGGTGACTACCTGCTTTCACTTCAACATTACAGAAGTACTAGAGACACGCAATGGACTCAATTTCTTCTGACATCTTGTACATTTCTGTCTAAGTCTTTATCGATAAGTTATTTTCTGGTGTCCTCAAATATACATTTTTATTTTTCTTTCACTTAATTTTGATTTGTTCTAATGAATGACTTTTGCTTTAAGTAGCTGTTAAAAGTCACCCGTTTCTGTGCTACAAAGTGGGCTAAACTAGACCTTTATTTAATAGATTATGACAAACTATGTCTTAAATAGTTCACTTCTGTGCTGCTATTCAACAAAACATTTTTATTTTCACTGGCAGAATGTCAGAAGGGGACAGTGTTGGAGAATCGATCCATGGCAAACCATCTGTTGTCGCTGCCTTCTTCACAGGGATTGGACAGGTAATCTGTCCATTTCTTAGATCTTAAATGTGTTATCATAGACACATTTAGAAGAATATGTCATGCTCAACATATTAGAACTTCCATAGTCATTTTTTATAGATCTGCTGTTTCATATAAAATTAAATCTTGTGTGGTATTATCTGTCAGCATGGTTTCTTTCTCTTTATTATTGTAACAGGTCTATCAGTCATGGCTTGACAAGTCAACACCGTTCTATGCGGTGCGATGGGCAGTCACTCTACTACTTACTCTTATCTACATGATCAGAGTGTACCTACTACAGGTATTTTTTTTTCCTTATGTGTTTTCATTTCACAAAGAAGATGGAAAATTCAATATTGGCAGTCCTGTATACATTAGGGGTGTCACAATCTCGATTTTTAATCGAAATCGATCGTAATTACGTCCAACTCTCGAGCATCGTAGACAAGGGGAGGATCGACGACCCCCCCCCCCTTGCTAGCTGCACATAAACTGCTTCTTTTTCCCCGCGCTGCTTTCCTTCCCTCTGCTCTGCTCACTACCTGAGGGGAGGGGCTGCTCCTCACACACGCGCGTGACAGCATGAGAGAGAGACACGGCTGTTTGCAGCAGCAGGTGATAGGAGGACAGTGAGACAGTCACCTTGACGAAACGCGTAAGTTCAATAAAACCTTGCCGAGTTGAAAGTCAAAACATGTCCTTTGCGAAGACAATAAGCGCCAATGTTCAACAAGCATAAACTTCAGCAGAAACAGCC
>JAVQJG010216680.1:0-11542 GCA_036024015.1 Craterocephalus amniculus
GAATATATATGTGTGTGAGATTCTCTCCCTCTCACCCACTTTCGCCTATTTGCCACCCACCCGCCCCCACGCGTCCTACGCCCATATTTCTCTTGATACCTAATAATATAAATTATCCCACATGGCTTATATGTAGTTACTCATGCTCTAACTGCACACTGACTGAGTTTGTGTCTCAGGAGTTAGACTCCCTGCCCTCCCCCTCCTCCCCGCTGCTCATTCTCCAGGTTGTAAGTGGGATGCTCTGAGCAGCAGGGCTGAGTTTGTGTTTGCGCCGGGCTCGGGATACTGATTCAACACTAAGCGCTTCCTGCAACTACCTGGCGCTGCTTCGCTTCGAGAAAAGACAGTAAAACAAATGGGATCCCCGAATTGAATTTTTCACGTGTTCTTTTTTTTTCTTCTTCTTTTTTAAAACGGGATTTGAATCGTTTCGCTGCAGTCTCAAGGGATCAAAGGAGAGAGATTGCTGCGAACACTCATCTGGCGTATGCAAACAGGTGTTCACATCCTCAGGTTTGGCACAGAGCGTCATTCTGCCTGTCTGATCACCATGTGCGCGGCCGCATAGTTTTGGTGGGACGATGCAAAACCCCTGACAGAGACTGGGTTGTACTCATTTCATACAAAGAAAAATGATATCGGTGGAGGAAGACGCAACGTCCTTTGGTGAAAGTATCTCGGGTGGAATGTGCATGTTTTATTTTACATCAAATCCCCCTGTTTTCTTGGAGATACAACGGACAATTTCTGAATAACGACAGAAATTAATTTAAAAGGGTCCTGCTGGACACTATCTAAGCTTTCTGGCATCACTGCGTTACTGGGACGACTCCATTCCACTGTTTGGAGCACTTCTCAGTTCTTTTTACTTCACCCGTCTTAGTCGCTTCAGATTGTCCCTGCGGCAGCTGGACGTTTCCCTCCACAATCAGTTTCCCGGATTCGAGGGCTGATTACATTCACATTTTTTAGGGAAGATTTTTTTCCCCCCCAGAGCGCTGCCAAACTGGCGATGGCGGCGGCTATTGCCAGCTCCCTCATAAGGCAAAAGAGGCAGGCGAGGGAGCGGGAGAAGTCTAATGCCTGCCGCTGCGTTAGCAGCCCTAATAAAACCAAAGGAAGCTGTGAAAAACCCAGTCGACTCAACGTTTTCTCACGTGTCAAACTATTTGGTTCCAAGAAGAGGCGAAGGAGACGACCAGGTCAGTTGTGCGATTTCATCAGGCTACCACCAACTAACTTCACCCCCCTTTGTCAAAGTTGTTGACAGGAGGGGACACCCTTTCGTTTACGCACTGAGAATGGGCATCCCAGATTACAACTTCTAAACTAAAACTAAATCTTTCCCCGATTACTTATGCAGTCTTCGACTAAATGTGGAAACATTATCACATCAATCACTGAAGATTTTATTGAACTTTGTTAAAATGGTTTAAAATTGAACTGTCAGGGTGTATCCCTCTCTTACCTTATCCTCCCGAGTTGGAATAAACTGGCTTGAAGAATGGATAACATTTGAACATTGCTGTTTCATACCACAATTGCAATAGAGACCTTTTGACACACAAATTTAAATAAACTGCTTCCTCTTCTAAATAAAATAAGACTAGCAGAAGCAGAATAGTTTGCTTCAAAATAGTTTTTCCGCTTACTTTTGCGAAGTTCTTGAAAATTCTGACAATCATCCAGCTAAAAAGACAAAATAAATTTTAAAATATATACAAAGTGTTAAATTTAGTGGAATAAAGTACTTATCCATATACTGTATCCACAGATATTAGACCACAGGTCTTGAGTGGTGTCCCATACTACTACGATGAGCTTCAAGTTTCTTTTGTGGAAGAGTGGTAATGGCTGCTTATGTGATCGCATCCTACTCAGAGACAAAGCTCACATGTTTTAGTGTGACTATTTTCTTTTTTCAGTGTAACAACTTTGTTAGTCAGTTTCTCTAATACCATCAATTTGATTCATTTTAAAGTTATTTCATAATTCACCATGTAATGCAAAAGAAGCTTTGAGTGTGTGTTTACATAACCATATAATTATTCTGCAGGTTTGCATCCTGCTCCAGTTTCTGCATCTACTGTATCTTTATTGAGGAAACAGGGGTGTGATCTCATCAGAATATTGCATTTGACATCTCAAATCAATGCATTCTGTGTTGTTCAGTTTATTTTCTTGCAATTATGTGTGTCCATAAACATTAATTCCTGTATCTCTGCAAGTATTCAGATAAGGGTACATACAGCCAGCAATGTAGTGGTTATTCGAGAAGAGAGTATTATACATTTTTTTGTCCTTTGAAAAAAAGGAGTCCAGAAATACACAGTTTTAGAAACAGTGACATACAAGACAACTCAGCTTAGTTTACTCCAAAACCTGAACTTGACCTTCTGACACATTTGACATCTTCATCTGAGGTTGAACCTGAAGTTGGTGGAGGATGAAGCGGGCACTGGTGTGGGGCTAATGTTAACTGCACTGGTGTAGCATTGCTAAAATTAGCTTAGTTAGCAGCTGATGTTCAATCATGAGAACATTGGCCCAACTCTGCCTCTGACAGACTCATCAGTCCTCCTGCCTCATTTAAAGTTCACCAATTTCACCAGACAGAACTAGCCATTTAGAAGCAGAGTATGACTCATGGCTTCACTATCCTTGAGAAAACAAATATGGAAAATTAGGCTTGCAAATAAACAGCGATTGTCCTCATCACAGTGGGTATAGAAGAGGGTATACCCAGTGCTGATGGAAAAATACTCTGTATACCCTGGACTACACCACTGGGTGCAGCTATACTTGCCTGCAGATTGTTGTTGGTTTTTTTTGTTGTTGCTGTTGTTTGCTTTGTAGGTCTTTGTTTTTTCAAAAGAAATGTTTTAAGTTTTACAACAAAGATAATAAATCATGCTTGTAAACCAGATTAAACAATACATTTTGTGCACCAAGACTAACTCTAGTACAGTTAACAGTGGTTGTTGTGACGTGAAATGTCATTTTAATGAAAGGGTAGGGGAAGGGTGTGGTTAACCACAGTAAAGAACACTCAACTACAGTAAATGCAAAACACTTGGATCTTTTTGTGGATTACACTGATGTAAAACAGACATACATGATTTCCACTTAAAGAAAAATGAACTTGGCAATATTTTTTTAGATGACTTGAATGGTAGTAAACAAATTTGGAGTAGAAATTAAAATTGCATTTCTACTGGCTGACAGGATCTTAGATAGAACCATCCGGATTACATCAAAATAATAGTTTTTATCTTTTTTTTTGTGTATAGAATTTAAGAGAAATTGGAGATTGCAAGGACTAGCTACACAGAATCAAAGCCCTGCTTTTTGACAATCGCCAAGTGCAGCACAGATGTGACACCTCAAAGTAGCATCTGATACTCAGTGTTTCAGACTTTGAAAGTGAACAATTTCCTGGTTTACTTTGCCTTTGTCCATTTTGTTATTAACCTAATTTTTTTCGTCTTTTACCTCTTCTACCTCTAGACTCACTGATGCACAGTAAACATTTGGACACACTTGTAGCTAGTAGTGTAAAGGGAGGTTAAGTTGGAAAAAAGTTCCTTTATCCAACTAGTATCACTGTCCCATCATGCTAGTGAGTCATTTCTTTTATTTTAATGCGCCTGTGTTCATGTCCGTCTGTTGTTGTATTTATGTGAAATTCAAGCCACGGGGGCTGCTGTTTAATTCACCTCTGTTCCACTGTTAGAAAAACCAGACATTGTTAGACATTAGGCAGTGCTCATTGGCTACATGAAAAAATATCTGGCACATCATTTAACACAGTTACGGCAAACAGATTTTGTTCTTACAGTCAGCTGTCATTACTGCTCCTGTATAAGCATCTTTGCTTCATTTCACTTTGATTATAGCATTTATTTCTGTCGCTACAGCAATTTATACATTTATGGCAAGCCGTGAAATCAAAGTTTTAAAATGTCCCATTAGAGAGCTTAAAATGACATCGCCTTGCTGCTTTTTTCATCCTCATGTTTTCTGTCTGTTTCCCCTCTTCCATCCCTAGAGCCCCAGCTGAAGGGGATTGTAACGAAGCTGTACAGTCGTCAAGGCTTCCATCTGCAGCTGCAGGCAGATGGAACCATTGATGGAACCAAGGAGGAGGACAGTGGTTACAGTAAGTTTTAATCCAACTCTTATGTCCACCATTTTCTTCATTTTTAAGATGTTTTTTCCATTGCATAATATTAGCAAGGAAGTTTCACCTAGCTATTCTCAATTCGATTTAGCACAGATAGGCTTGCATCTAAATCGTCTATAAAAAAAAGTACACCAAGTCTGTCTATGGAAGTGTAATTGAGAAGCTGTTAAATTTCATCCAATTAAATTCATGCCTAACCAGTGTGAAAACAGATCACAAATGGCTTCTTTTTCCTTCCTCCCTCTGCGTCTGTGGTAAGAGGCAACTTTGTCTTCTACGATGCATCAATGCATCCCAATCATAGCCATAACACCCACCACCTCTTTGTTTTCCAATGTATTAGAGAGGAGATCAGTGGAACAGCAAGCACAGCTATTTGTCTGGTAACAATGTAACAGAAAGAGATCACATCATAATTAGGCAGGGAAAAAGCAAAACAAAAAAAACATATGTTTGAGCAGCATATGACCAGGAGCTTCAGTATAATTTACTTTTTTCCAAAATAGAGTTGATGGAAAAAAAAAAATCTCCATGGACATGGAGTACTAAACAGGTTTACAAGTATTCCCAACGGCAGCTTTGAACACATCTGGAACCTCAAATTAGTACCTTGATATTAATTTAGTCCCTTGGTGGGGATGTATCCAAGGTATAAACAGCCGCTCTGTGCAAGCGAGTGTTTTTCTAGGTTTTCTATGTAAACTTGTGTCTTAAATAAAATTGGACTTTTAACACACAGTTAGAATAAAGAAAATAATATATCTAGCATCTTACACATGCAGTCATTACTGAATACTGTACTCCACTTCACAGATATTCCACCCTAGCCAATGTGCATAGGCTTGATTTTTGTGTTTGTTAGTTTTATGGAGTTGCATAACAACTGGCCTGCACTGGCACCAGAATGGTTTATGAAGAGAAAATTAAGTGTGTGTTGCTGAACAGGAAAAGGAGAGAGTGAAGCTCTTTGCACTGCTCCAAAAATAGCGTTGTTAGGCGCTGGGTGCGCTTGTCTCCATGGTGACGGAGAGTGCAGTCCTCTTGGAGATGGGGGTGTCTTATGATAGCGTTAGAGAGGACCTCCTCAAATGTTTATATACAGTACACACACGCATACGCGCACACACACACACACACACACACTTGCATGCATAAAAGTGAGGATTTGATCTTTGCCACTGTAGCTGGATTACCAGACAGGCTCTGGCTGCTTGGCTTTGGCACTAAATAAGTTTGATATTTCTAATAGGAAATTTTTATTATGAAGATGAAACAATGCCCGGAATAACAAATAAAAGACTTATAAATGCTAGCGATTTCTCCCTTTTTTTTTAACACAACGGCAGCTATTTTCTTCTGTTGTATCAAAACTGAGCAAACCCATTGGGTCTGTACAAAAACAGAAATAAATCAAATGAATTCAACTGAAACACTTTGCTGCTGTAGATTTAAATAGCTAAACCCTGTGTAACTAATTCAAGAAACTGAACTCTCTAATCAAACTCAAGCCCACTGCTATTCAGCGCTTATTTGACACCACAGCTCACGTTCCAGCTGTAAAGCCTTGTTACATCATTATATTCAGGCTGCTGTAATGGCAGGCGTGTTGCTCCAAATATGACACCGGAAATGTTAGAAATGTTCTATTGTTGAGGGGCCTCAGGTTGATTGTCACATTGAATTGGTCATGACTTGTGTTTGTTAGTGGGTGGAACTGAAGCCATCCTGAAAGCTGTCCCTCAGGCTTCTTCACTCTTTTTATTTCATGTGCCACTCTGAACAAGGAAATGTCCGCATGTGGGTGGCAGGTCCTGTCATCCTCTTCAGTGTGCTCAGGTGTTTGTGAGAGTGAGGAAGTAATTGAGTTTCTACCACTTGAAAATCTCCATCAGCTCACTGGCTGGTAATCCCTCTAAGAAGGGGGAGAGTGCAGATGTGTATGTGTGCATCGTGATGGGAGCATCAAGGGAGGGAAGTCAGTAGAGTGATGCAAAGCGAGAAGGGCGCAATTATAACGACAAGAACTGCTCATATAGCAAGATGTTTCAGAGAGAGGGATACATCAAACTTAATCTAAATTAAATAATGATATACAATGTACAGTTCATAATATTTGAATATTTTTTAAATCCTACTTAAAGAAACTTGAAGTTCTCTGTGGTTTTGGAAAATTGAGGTTCCATTTGAAACAAGAAAACAGCCTCTTATTTTGAATAGCTCTACATATAGTATATGTGCAATAGCTGTGGGAAAGGTTTTGTTATTTGTAATCTGTAACCTAAACTTGGAAGGAACCATCCGTTGGGCCTCTGTAGTTTACAAAAATAATTAATTCATTTTTGTCATGCATATGTATCATTTCTCTGTATCTTACATTTAAAGAGCAAATGTTCTGCTAAATGCACGTACTGTAAAAAGGCTAAGAAACTGAGGGTTAATGAGGGTTCATACCAGTTTAAGATTTTGCTGGCAGGCATAGGTGTGTAAAAGCAGAAATCACCACAGATGCTGTCCAAGAAAAACTACAATCTGTCAGTTTGAAAGATTCAAGACAGAGTGGTGTGACTTACAATCTCAATATTGTATGACTGTTTTTGCGTTTGAGATGCCAGCTGCCCAATTATACTAAAAACTGCCAAAGTATATCTGGCAACACATTTTAAATTTCTTTTTTTTTCTTCATTTCTGTAGGGTAGCCCTATCTATGATTGATAACATAGTTTCCAACTCACTGATTTATTTGTGGCCCAGTATACAGCTTGCCCCATGCCATCCAAATTCATGTTTCCCTTCCTGGAGACTCACAAGTTGCTGATGTGGCTGTGCCCTGTGTCATTCAGCTGCCTCACCAGTTAGTATGGATGAAACTCCATCCTAGTCTCACACAAAATCTTGAAATCTGTCTATAACGGAAAACTTTATATTCATGCTGACGAAGACAAGATCTGTATTTTTTGTTTTTGTGCCATCCAGTGTGACTGTTCAAAGTCATGTATCAATGGGGGGCACAGTGTGTGTGTGTGTGTGTACATTTTTTTATGTTCAGCTAATGGCGTGGGGTCCAAATAAGGAATATTTTGCGGGATGAAGGTGATGTACTTAATTTGCTAGCTGTTAATGGATATTAATATAGCAATATGTTGAGGGTGGGCTGTATCAAGTGGGGTGGTGGTGGTAGATAACTAAATAAATGCCAAGGAACTTAATTTAAACCCCACTGCCTCCAAGGATTCTTAGTCCCTGGAAAAAGTCCCTGCAGTGGAAGCACAGATTTATATGACAGAAGAACGCAGAGCATTCCCTTTTTTTTATCACAGCTTTTCTAGAAATATTTCATCTAATCAGGCGAGTCACCATGCAATGCACCTGTCAAAAAGCACTGACAAATAAACTCAGGGGATTTTCAATCACTGCAGAATCCCCAAACTCTTCTTTTACTGCTGTTTGCTATACAGAAACATGAACAAAAACAATCTTTCATGCAGAATTTGGAGAATCTTAGAGACATAAAAACAGGCTGAGGGAGACAGAAGGAAAGAAGTGAGGGGATGAAGTACAGACAACCACAGCCGGGATTTCATGGATATACCAGTAATTGTACTTCTACTGAACCAATAATACTTTGGCAGAGCCTCTCTGAAGTAAATATATTATGCTTTCCTACGGCAGTTGTTTACATAGAAAGCCCGGAGAGAGGGATGTCTGGAGTATTCAAGCGATGAGGGTAAATGAAATGGCCCATCAAAAAGCCTCTTTTGTGCAGCTCGCTCAAAGGAGTTTAAGATAGGGATATACTAAGTGTTTGACAAGATTTACAGAAAACACACTGAATCTCAGCTTAACCAGCGCAGTTATGTGAGAATTTGCTTTGTTCTGTCATGTACGTTTAAAGCCAGAAGTCCTCATAATGTGACAACAAACCATCAGATGTAAAAGTTCACTTTTAATTGTGTTTATCACTATTAAAATGACTGTTGATTAAATCCGTTTTCAAGCGTATTCCCAATAATAGTCTATAAACCAGTGGGTGTGAGAGTCCCTTTACTGGTCACAGAAGTGTGCATGTAGACTGTCAGATAAACACTTGCCGTGTGTTATCCTCTTTAAACCTGTGGGTCATTATGAAATACAAATATGCTCACACCAGCAGGCAGACATTAATTAAATAGAGATGTGACCTGCTGGGCTCCTGTTGGTTTTCTAAGCTTCACAACCTGCTTTCAGCTTCCCAGTCACGGACAGATTCACTGTATGTGTGTGTGTGTTGTTGATGTATAGACCTGTGCCATTGATGGGTGTCTGTGTTAATGTACGCACAGCAACAATCAAGGCTGAAGCAACAAGCTAAATCTCAGAGCAAATGGTGCATTTGTTGGTAATTGATAGAATGTAATAATAAAATGTGAAGCATTATTAAACTAGCATGGCCACTAAACAAACAGCTTTTAAATACAACATTGTGAGGTTGTGTTTTCTCCAACTTTGATTTTTATTCATTTCATGCCTGTTTCTTTTTTTTTACAAGCCAGAGAGGTACAGCGACGTTAACAATTGAGTTTTACAGGTGGTGTTTGCAGAGTAAATTATCCCAGCTGCAGGAACTCCGTATTTCTATTCATTACAAATAAATTTCTTGGAAAACATACAACGTTGTTAAAAGAAATGAATATAAAGAGTTTTTTTTGTTTGATTCATTCTTTGTTTGTGCCGTTCCTTTTCTTTTCAGCTATGTTTAACCTCATACCAGTGGGACTCCGAGTGGTGGCCATCCAGGGGGTGCAGACCAAACTCTATCTGGCTATGAACAGTGAGGGCTTCCTGTACACATCGGTAAGTGCCCTGTGTCCGGAGACTTTTAGTGTGGCTGTTACCAGAGAGATCTTTGGGGCTCTCACCTACATATGCTTGACATGACATGAACGGGAGAAAAAGACCTTCAGCTGAGGTGTATTTATTTATTCATTTTATCTGTGGAAATGAGTTACTCACTCTCCGGTTTACTCAGATGCAGCGACATTCTGAGCCTGATGATTGAACAACATCATTTTCTAATAAATTCATGTGTCAATAATAAGTTTGAAGATTGTTTAAGGCAGCTAAGCTGTGACATCTCCAACAGTGGCAGCTGGCTCTTCATCTTTGATTAAATGTGCAAAGTTATGAATATTTCAGTTGCCGGCCGAGGAGTGTCTGTTCATCTTTTCCCCAAATGCCACCACCACATTACGTGGCAGGCATCACTAAGAAGACTGACAGGCTGGTTGGGTGTTTACCCAGAGGGTGTGCATGCAGACACACATGCACTGTTGACAGACAGCCTTTATAGTCAAATTACTAAAGATTGTTCTGTATGGTAAAGGTCTCCTGACTGAGAAACTAGCACAGAAACAACAAACTAAATTTAATATTCCTGTGACTTTTTGGTGTGTTGCTACAGCTTACAAGTGATCCATAATGCACTTTAGCAGTAATGTAATAAAGAACGAAGAAGATTGGCACATCTTACTTCAGCCTTCCTTTCTTGTGATTTCATTCTCTCTGCAGAGAGCATGTTGTACCTCTGACAGCCTGACAAGACAAAACCTCAAAAAGTTTCCTGTTAATTGCTATTTAAATTAGATCCTAATTTCATAAAACTATTAAATCATTCCATCAGCATATAAGTCCTTCAGGTTGATGGTACAGTAAAAGGTGGTGATCGTTAGCCCTTCCCATCATCACCATTCCACTATAGCAAAGTAGTGACAGACTGAAACTGAAAACCATCATACCAGACAGGAAAGTATGGTATGTAAGAACTTTATTATATTGTATCATGCTTGAAGCTTTTTGAAATTGTAGACTGCTTTGTAAGAGCTCACTGTCTGGTTGTTTAGATGAGGAAACTGAATAGAGCTTCAAACAGCAACGATATATTCGCATCAACAACCAGGAGTATAGAACTTACTGAATTACAGAAGAGACAGCCACTATGGTAACAAGAGATGCTGCATTTAAGCCGGACCGTGGCATTTTTGCACTTTTTGATCAAGAAGATCAGGGCCACTTGCACCGACTCAGGTTTTTGGTTGTCTAATCAGTGTTTGATGATGTGTTATCTCCGCTGTGTGTTTGAGAGTTCAAGGTGAGCCGTTTGCATTTTTTTTGATCGCTTTTTTTTAAGCAGTGAAGCATATTTTGTTAATTCGAGTTATTTTGATGTTGATATTTTTGTGCACCAATTGGATGGATGGCCTTCTTCAAATCCTTTTTAATGAATTTTATTCTTTTCATTAAAGAAGTCATTGAAGATGAGGAGATGTGGGAGATAGTCACACTGGATCAACAGGCTTCACAGGGCGCTGCATAGATTAAACGACTGTTATACTGTTATACTATAGCTGTTACTTCGTATCAAAGGAGCACAGCACATGTTTTAGCTGTTTTTCAGAAGTCTGGCCCCTCTGACGAGAAATGGAAGTGACACAGATGTTGTGCATGCACAACTTCGACTGCTTTGGTCTTTGTCTAGCTGCACTGCACTCAGTCCAGGCCTGGAGTTGGATGCACAATATCAACTGAGGCAATAAAGTCATTAACCTGCCAGTTGTTTAGGGCATAATGGTTTAATATTTCAGTAAACTGACTATTTTTTTCTAGGAACTATAGGCTATCTACCCTATTTGTCAGTCAGTAACGGGAATATTTCACAAGATAACAACAGCACATATAACATGAGCTTAGAAATATACAACATAGTTGGTAACCGATCAACTGTAACTATCATTACCCTTATATAGCCCTGTATGTTAACGGTAGGGTTAGCGTTACATGCTAAAAACTTAGCATTTCAATATTATGTGTCCCGATTTCCGTCATACACACATTTACCTTTTTAGTAAGCCGAAAGCCAGCTGAGGGTCCCGTTTTATTGCCAGAGCAGATCGGAGCTCCCTCCATTTGTCCAAAGCTGCTCTGAGGTTGACTCTGGCTTTACTCCCAAGGCGGTCAGGGTCCAGTTTGGCTCGTTCAGTCTCACTAGACAAAATGTTTCTTTTCTTTGTGCTATGTGATCAATGTTTGTGCTTGAGAGGCAGTTGAGGTCTGTTGTTATCCATTTTTAGACGTCAGTGTTGTCTCTATGATGCCATACTGGCGGTGTAGTAAACAATAAATACTGTCAGTGCCCAGGTTAATGAACACATGCAGCACGCCAGTCCACACCATGGATGTATTATAAGAACTGGATAACGGACAGAAAATGGCGGCCCATTCATCTCTATGGAAGTTGCTCACCCAGCGCATACGCCGAAAAAGTTCTCTGGCTTCCGGGTTGTTGGCCCATTGAGAGTGCGCAGTAGTGTCACCTCCCATCAT
>JAVQJG010216725.1:0-23355 GCA_036024015.1 Craterocephalus amniculus
CGAGTGTACAGTAGGGGTCAAGTGAGAAGAGGAGTCCATTTGTGAAAGCATAACACAATAAACTCTCAACATCTAATTTATAACACACTACTTATATTTAGCGACACAATGTGACGATGTGTGCTAGTTTGACGTTACTGGTACGGTAGGCTACATTAGTGAGTTCTCTAACCCCCGACTCCACCAGGACTTTGAAAAATGCTGATGAAACATTTGTTTGCATTTTAAAAACTTTTTGAAGCACACATTGCATTATCTGTTGTTTCTCAGCGTTTAAAATCTACTTTGTTCATTTTCAGGAGAACAAACGTCCTTCTTTTCCCGGACATGTCCTCTTTTTGAGAGAGAGAAAATACATCTAGCAAGAATTCCAAAAATTGCCTGGGATTTCACTATATATTAGACTCAAATATGTTTACATCAATTTTGGGACGTGTTTCACTCTCCACACTTGCTTCTCATTATTCTACAGTCTTTCAGACAGCGAGCAACAGGAGAGGGACGAGCGAGCTAAGATCACAGCGTCACCTTCCCTCACCGCTCGAATTTCAGACAACTGGAACACACCATAAGTTTGTGTTTGTGCTAAACGAAGGGCAAAGTGCACATGACTCCCCCTCTCATATAGTCCCGAGGTGGTTGTGACCCATGGGGGATGCAAATGCATCCAAGCTTTTCCTGGTGAGAGGTGTTAGCTTCCTCACTTTCTCCACAGTGTAACACCTTAATGAGACAAAATGAAGACCAAGTTCAGGTTTTGGACTGATGGCTTTGATAGCTTTGGTGAGAAAGCTGTTCAGAAGTTTAGATCTGGGTATCCAGGATTTAGTTGGGTAAAGCTAAAAATGCATGAACGTAAATGTAAATGGACATGGATAAACTACAGAAGAAATTCCCATTTTCATCTTGGTGATGATGCATGAAGCTCAGAGGAAGAAATGCAAAGCTGGATGCTCATCAGCTCTGAAGCCACAAATTTATTTCTTTTCTTTTTTTAATTGCATGTTTATACTAAGTATTTATTATATTATTGCTTTGTAAAGGGACAAAAAACTGAACAGAAAGATTAAATTTATCTTCTTCAACATACTGAAAGTGGACTGGGTGCCGCAATATATTTTTCCACACATTTAGCCTTACACTTTAAGTTGCTTAACAAAGTCAAGATAAATTCAGTGAAAATGTCAAGAGATCTGTTCAAAGTTGGCCTGCTCACCATTCTGCAATATGAACATGGATGAATAATAATATAGCTATCATATTATAAAACAATTCTGTGAAATAAACAACTTAGTGATTTATTTAACTGAAAGATATTTGTATATTAAAAATCATCCTTAACCTTTAAACTAAATTTATTATTCAGACCAGAGACTTAAAATCACTGTTTTATTTTAGGACCTTCCTGCCTGATATTTGGCCTTGTGCCCTTAAAAAGTTGACAGCACCAAAGACCAAGTGGCCTTGTTCCTAAAATGATGAAATTCCAGGACTGAGTATATTATTAAATGAAATGAAGTTGATCAGATACAACATAGAAATATCTAAAATTTATTAAGTGCATAATGAAATACACATTAAAGTTATTAAATGTGTTATTACATTTTATTTGCATTGTTTTATGGTTTAGTTTTTTCCAAGATGTCCCAGCACTTGACAAGAGTTTTTTTTCTAATGTCACGAGAAGCAAAGAAGCAATTTTCAACTCTTTTCAACAGTAAAATAATTAATATTTAATTAAAGTTTATAATCAGAGTCATTGCTATGATTACTACCTGATCCACCTGAGGTCCAAGTTGAAGTTTAAATGACTTACTTCAACTGGACCTCAGCTGCTCTACAAATTGGTGATTTTTTTCGATAAACATCTTAAAGATTGCTGTGGAAGCATTTCCCTTACTGGGACTAATGATAATGGCCTTATCAATGATGGTGATATCCAACACTGTTCTTTAGTACACATACAAACAGATGCATGCACAGATGTGTAACTATGACACTATCAAGTTCTACACTGCCGTCTCAAGGTAATGAATCCCACTGAAACCACAGCACTTGTAAGCCTCATTGCCTCACACTGACAGTGTTGGGAGTGCTGAAGGGCTCCCTTGTGCTGTCCCTACCAAACCTTGCTCTCCGTCTTTCCCTTCCTTTGCCTCTTCCTCCTTTACTTCTTTTCTGTTTATCTCCAGCTCTCCGAGTAACTGTCAGCACAGAGAAGGAGCCACATCACATCATTAACCACCTCTCGTAGCACGGTCTACACTCCAAATGCACAGAGCAGGTCTTTTATGTGCCGTGGCGGCTGATGGACGGTCTAATTCTCTATTAATGGAGGCAACGCAGCCTCATTGCTCATTAAAAATGAATGGAGACAAGCTCTCTGCACTGATAATTACACATACACACCTGGGTACTGCCGACCCTGTGTTATACTGACAACAGTGGGCACTTAGAGAGATAAATACAGTGAGATGCAGGCAGACAAGAACAGACACACACGATAAAAAGAAGTCATCAACACACAGCAGGAACAGGATGATTAATTCTAAGAGAATGAAAATAAAACTCGGCCCAATGGATTGACTGGAGCCTGGAGGGAATCAGCCCTTTTAATCAATAGGATCGGATTAGATTAAGTTCAATAAACACGTAAATTTAAGTCAAACCAAAACATAAAAAGCTTAAAAAGTTTTAAAAAAAATTCACAAGTGTGCACCGCAGCAACACAATAGTAAGGGTGGGGAAATGTAACAAAGAGAATTAGTTAAAGAGAAATGGAGTGAATGAAATGAAGACATTGGAGGTTAATGGCTTTCTGTTTCCATTAAACAACTGTATGTGGGTAAAGCCATTATGCTAAAGTAGGCAGGTAATTAACTAGAATGCCTAATTAATTCTATTGAAAGCGTTGCAGATGAGTATAGCGGAGGTTTTAAATGATGACAGCAAGACAGGAAGTGACAGTGAGATTGGGAGCGAGTGACAAGGAAAAAAAAAAGTGTGTTGATCCCCAAGTCGGTGCTGGCTGGTGCACAGCCCTCAGTGGCACGCGTTCAGCCGTGCAAATGCGACTGTTTGTTCAATTACAGCTAATTTATGTTTTCACAAGAAAGCGGAAAGTAACCCAAACAGGGCCAAACAGCCCCCTGGGCCAAAGCTATTAAGTAAAGCAGCCTTTTTTATTGATCGCCTCAGATATTAAAAATGCAGCCACCATCAAGTCCTCCTGTTTAACTATGCTCGCATTAGACGAGAAGACAGAGTGATAAATTGCCCTGGGATGACGGGAGATGCCTATTCCCGATTCTCGCAATGCTCTCCCCACATGACACACTTCCACACAAGCAGGTTGTTCCCTGGTTAAAAGCGCTGAATTGAGATTTCTGCTGACTCACAATTAAAAAGGCAATGTGCTCAGAGATGGAGAATAAATCCGTTCAACAAAATTACATCAACAAACTGGTATTCCCGCAGAGTCGTTCATCAAGGTCCATGCATGTGTAATAAAACCAAAGAAAACAGGAGATACTTTTATGATTTACAATTATTCTTTTTAGTTTGACTTGACAGTCACTGCAATGAATGATTTTTTCTACAAAGGGATGATTTCATTTAAATAAGATACATGAAATGAAAAAACAACAGAAACAACGAAGATGTTTTGCAAAATATGAAAAAATGGTGTCATGAGTGAGAGATAATCTTTTTGTCTGTTTGGTGAGTGCCAGATGTGAGTCCATTTACAAAGTTAAAGGAGGAATACCCGATATCACGTCTGGCTGTTTTAGTTAACGAAAGCGGCTAGTTTTTAGCTTTGGCGTGATGCTCTCTCGGCCAATGGGGTTAACTTTCGTAACTTACGGATTCCTAGGGAATGCTCTTACTGGCTGATCAGAACCCCATTGGCAGAGAAAAAGCGTGACGCCAAAGCTAAAAACTAACCGCTTTTCCTAAATAAAATAGCAGGACGTAATATCGGGTATAGCTCCTTTAAGGAAGTCAGTGTAAGCAAAAGAGACAAAAAAAAAAAAAAAAAAAAAAGCAGCAAATCAGATGACTGGATCAAAACAAAGAGCAATGCTGCTCTTGGCAGTTAGGTTATAAGCAAATCAATTGAAGAGTACAATATTAAACAATATCTTCCATCTGCGCTTCAAAAACTTTATGTTCAACCCAGGTTTTCTGTCATATATTTTTATTATTAGTAAATGTTATCAAAGATTTTGTTGTAACGTTTTATAATTCTAAACAATTGTTTTCCATCAAAAACTCATCTGCTCAAGTGCAAAATACACCTTAAGTCTTTTACATTTCCAGTTGTGTAACCAATGATTAGTCCAATAAGCCTATGCAATGAGATCAATAGATGCAGAGGAAGAGGAATACTGACGTTTGCTACAATTTCGAGGGACATGTAAAATTAGATATTTTATAATGCTTTGTCTTCTGTGGTCCCCTGATGTCAGTTGCTTTGGGAGCTCCTCAGCAAAGTCCCCCTGGATTTTTCAACTCTTTGATTCTTCCCTTTTTAATCCAAATAACACCTTCTGAAAAAGTTTGAGGAAGAATGTGTGCAGCACAGAAGGCAATAAATCCTTCTTTATAATTTTACAATACACAAAGGATGTTTATTTAGGTGAAAACAAATGAATGACAATGACAGACAAAAAAAATTTAAGGAACTTATTTCCTGAAAACATCCACTACATTTTAAGATATGAAAATTGTCTTTCCAGTCTATGAAAACACCTTTCAGGGACAGGTAATGTGGCAATCCTTCACCAAACACTGCATTATGAAAGACATAAGTCAGGCATTATCACGGTAACCAAAGTGCTTTACCTCCCATAGTGGTATTTCTGTCTTTTGGGGAAGAGAAACGATTTCTGCCTACAGGTGGGAGACACTGTGTGAATAACATAATAAAAGAAATGAGGAGACATTCTACAGTACAGAATAGACTGCCGTACAAAAGTGCTTTGAACCCTAAATATGACATCCTGTTTCAAATGGACAGTGCTCTGTTCAAAATTAAACACTTACTTTTTACATTGCACCCGTATAAATAAGCTTAATATCCATTCATGCTCTTTGTTTAAACATAACCTGCTCAACTAATGAAATAGATAGGAGAAATGAGGGTATTTCTGATCTGAAGTTAAAAAGCAGATGGCCATTAAAGGAGTAAAAAAAAGTCCATGGGCAGATATATAAACAGGCATGCACACCCAAAAGCCCTGAATACCAATTGGACAAATGAAAAAGAAAAAAAAATCCCAAATGTGTCAGGAGCATTCAGTGAGAGCCCTCTGGCAACAGGGTTAATTTGTCAGGTTTATGTGTGTGGGTGTGTGTGAGCATTTTGGCGCGTGCAAGAAAAAGCTAGTGATAGAGATGACCGTGTCCAATTGCTCTGCTGCAAACCACAACCACGGGCAACAGATTCTGGATAATTCATCACATTCATTGTTCTACAGGCCATGAATAAAGAGAGAAGAGAAGAGGAGAAGAAGGATGCACACAACCAGCCAGCCACACAACAAGCCCTATTTACCCTATCACACAATCTGTTAGCATTGACAGATTACCCCACATCACTGGGCCCGACATTAGTCTGTGACAGTGTGCTTTGCAAAACTCCCCTCTCCCTCCCTACTGCAGACTCCTCCACTTCCCTGCATCGTCTTCGTCTTGAACCGGGAATTGAAACCCTTTTATAGTCCTACTAGATGAGATTCGTCCGATTTAACATCAGGGTTGTTGAAAATAAGTGAACACTAACTTGAAAAATGTTTTGATTTCAAATAAAAGTTCTTGATTCTTTTAATCCTTTTCTCGAATTTATGCAGCAAATAAGTAAACAGGAGACAGCAGGTAACTGACCCGATGCGAAGATAACAAAGCCTGTTAAAAAGCATTGAGGAGTGGTGTTGTGCAGAGTCTCTTGAGTCAAAGTTCCATCCTTTCTGCTGTCAAAATATTTCCACACACTGGAATCTTCCTTCTCTGTTTTCCCTAATACTTTGCATATAAATTTTGCTCATACATACTGTACATGTTCCTCACACTAGTATCCAAGAAAGATTTACTTGATGGAAACTGTTATATTGTACAGAATAAACTCTTAGATTAGCCGAAGAAAACTTGGGTTGTCTGACTTCTCCTCATTTTTCAGACAGCAAAAAGGGTGTACAATAGATATTTAAGTTGATTTTTGTTGCTTCACATTGACACTTCCAATGTTTGCCCAAACGTCAGGACTTAAAACAGGCACACCCACAAAAGGAAACACATATACAGATTAAAAATAACAGCATGTCAAGCTGGTTAAACTGGATTTATGGGGTATTTGTACATATGAATATGATCAACATGTCTACTCTCTTTCACCTTGTCACCCATGATGACAAAATGCTGGAACCATGTTAACTTTCCTTTATTTTCCATCACTGCTGTCCAACCCCCTATATGTTTCTTCTCTCCATCCCCCCACTCTTCATCTTTTCTCACTACTACTTTATGATTTTAGAGACTGGTGCAACGATGTGGTTCATTATGTGTCTTAGCATGAGGCTAGCATTTCCTGTTTTCCTCTGACTCCCTCCTAGGGTGATCCAATCCTCCCCTCTCTTGAACCCCACTGCTAAAAGTCAGTGGTTCAGACCTCCCAGGACATTATCAGGTCTGCTATCCATCTGTCTTCACAATGCTTGCCAGAACCATACTGATAACCAAGTAGAGAGCTTTGATTACTGAAATTATCACTAAACCTGCCACCCAAGGTCAATAAACCAACAAGTACATTGCAAATTAAACATAGTACATATGAAAGAAAACTCCGCGTACATTTACAGTTGGAATTAAAACCAAGCTGGTGTAAAGATTCTCACAGTGGTGACAAATAAGCTTCTAAAGTGTTGAAACTTTTAAGCCTCATCCACACTGTAAATGTTCCAAAGAACTGGAAATAAAAGGTGTCAGTTTATGAGATTTTACTTTAGTAACAGATTGTTGTATTTCAATTAAAATTTTGTGAAAAGGAACAGTGTGCAAAAAATGTATGTGTGGCTTACAAGCATGTGTGGAGTGCATGCTATGCCAGGATGCCCAGTGTGAGTCCACAGGCATCTAATCTAAGATCAAGCAGCCTTGGACACCTCCTCGCTGTTTTCCACAGGGGAGAGAATGGAAAGCTTGACTTCAATCCCATCTATTAAAAACACATGTTCCTCTCACTCTTCTTACACACTTCCCACTCTTCTACACCTGTTATCTTTTTTTATTTTTGGTGAGTAATCTTTTCTTGTTTATTACTCTGTAAACATTTCACTGGAATATAGGGTACCTGTAGATGTTTCTCTCATGATCATGTCACTAGTTAAAAACAAGAAATATAGAACTGTAAATGTGTCAAACCTCATACAAAACTAAAAATGATGTGCTATGATAACATAGCCTAGATGGTTTCTTAAAAATCTGTTCATTGTGAGACCTTTTGATGGAAACTTGCAATGGATAACTCAAAGCCATTTGTGGTTTGCTAATGGCTGCTAGCAGATGAATGAAGCAATTTCCCAGTTCTTCAGACCCCTTACGTGTGTGCTCCTGGGGTAGCTCAGTCTATCATTGCCCCTACTGCTATACTTCGACCTGAGGCATCCCATTCATCTATCTGTGATATGAAGAGTAAAATGACAGGCAGATAAAGAGTGAATGTTAGAAAGCAAAGGAAATCCATCCATCCATTGGCTACACACACTTATTCCAATGCAAGATCAACGACTTTTCCAGCCGCTGCCAAAGACACCAATAGATAGAAGCAGTTTGATATTTATGTGCTTTTTGTTTCAGTTACTCCTGAGAAAGACTATTGTTTCTATTCTTATTTTCCATCTGAAACATGTCAAGTTTGATAAGAAGATGACTCTCTCCAGTTCACATAGAGATTTCTAGGCAGTCTGGAAGTCACAATGTTTGGCCCTTCAATTAACACACAATATATAAAACAGTGAATTAGCTTATGTTGCATGTGCCGGTATGAAATTCTGAAGGTATGATAACCTTGAGCAAAAATATCATGGTTTCACGGTGTGCCGTGGTATTATGATTATGCTCTTAAAATAGTTGTATAGTTTTTTAAATGGGTAATAACAGACAGACCTGTTAGCTTAAACTGGATAATGACAACAAATACTTTGGTCACAAATATCTTTCACTTTAATATTGATATACTTGAGCATGGGTGCCCAAAATAAATCTCAAATCTTTCTATGGTCAGTCTGTAATGGGAGTGTTGCTGACCAGTCCCTGGCTAGACAAACAAGTTCATTTCTCCAATTGCTATACTGTTCTTTAAGAATAAAAGCTTCGGCCTATTTTCTGTTTTCAATGACCCTTTATGGATTAAAAGTCATTGCCAAGGTGAGAATTTCATAGTGGGTATCAATTGCTCAAAAACTGCCACTGAATACTCAAAGTAACATACTAAACCCCTTGGGTAACCAGCTAAAACATTTCCAACCACAAAACATTTAATTATATATTTTCTGCTTCATCCATAATCTCTTCTTCACCCATCCAGCTCTATACTCTGGGGAAATCATTGTTGATCTCTTCTTTCATGGCATTCCTGCACCTTTAACTGTCGTTTTCTATTTGTCCATTCGACTTATCATTTTGAGGCAGACTGGACAACTCACAATCGATCAAATAGTTATCCATCAACATTCTTCTTCACTGGTCAATCAATCAAGTGAATGCATCCTTGTTTTCTCTCCAAATCACTTCATCTTTTTTTCTTTGTGCTTCTTTATACGGTTTTCTTGAAAAAAACAAAAACGCAAATGGGTTTATTCACCCACATTGCTCTGTTGGAGCACTATTTTATGCACAGGATAAAGTCAAGAAAAAGGAAGCTAGACTGCCATGTAAAGTGGAAGCTAATACTCTTCCACACCCCCTATCAAACAGCAACAGCTTCCCACCAATGGTACTTGAACTCACACCAACATAACACTCAAGCAATGGAAATCCAAAGACATTCATGTAAAAGTAACCATGTTGTGAATATAGATCCCATTTTGGTAATTTGGGCTAATTCTTTATTCAGACCAGATGTCTGGTGCTCACTGATGTAGGAGGAAATTAAAATAGAGGGGGGTGATATCATTACCTTTACATTCCATATCTGTGCTCTAGGCAGTGCACGCCGCAGGGGAATAGCGATTACACAGATGAGGAAACAGTCATAAGATATTTACTGATCTTTACTTGCATACTTACACCACAACCCTGAATTTACAAAGGTTGGGATTATAAGCCAAGTGCAAAAGGCAAAAGAAAAAGCGGAGATTCACTTAGATTGACTAATTCTAGACAATAAAAACCCATGTTCATTTTTAGTCTCATCAACATCTTTTCATTCAATACTATGCAAGTCTGAGTGTATTAATGACCAACCAAAATTTTAGGGTTAGAATTGAAGTTATTTGGCAAATTTTTCTTTTGGTAAAAAATAACTACAAACATACATAACAATCTGATATAATCAGTATTTTCTGAGTTAACCTCTACAGTACATCATAGCTTTCACCCCACCCATGGAGGGTGCACTCCATGCAGTGAAAACAATTTAGATTTAGAAACATTAATGTATATAAGAAAATACTGTAAACAAATAGAATTACAAGCACAAGACTTGCTCTTCCTCAAATAAAAGTATGTATGGATTGTTATAGATACAGTTACACAGCGTGAGACTGTGTATTAACATGCTATATTAAAGTATTCAGTATTTGTGTGAGAGGGGGAGGAATGTATGTACAAAACTAAATAAGCCCCAATCTTTATCCTCTAAAAACAGATGCAAATAAAGGAAAAATGTGCAATCTTGAGCAAAAAATCCCAATGACAGATGTAGAAAAAAAAAAAAAGAAAATAAATGTCCATGTGTGTCTGCCATGCTGTGTGTATGCCCAATTTTTGGTCCCTGTGGGGTGAACTGCTGTCAGGGCGGATGTTTAGCATTGCTTTCACCTCAGGGCTCAGACAGCTCAATTTATTCACACGAACTCATCTAAAAGAGAAACTAAATGATGCAACATGTACAGGCACAAAAACTGACGTATCATGTACAGAGTAAGAGGACATTTGAAAAAAAAAGGCCTTTGAATGCTTTCAACAAGGTAAAGAGGGAGAATGAAAGAAAGAAAAATAGAAACAATCAGGTGTGTCCCTCTACTTCTCATATTCTAACAAGATACAGAACCATGTGCTTCCAAGCCTCTCTGACTCTTTTTACATAATCAGGGCTACTTGACCTATCATCTCTCTCTGCGCCTCCTCACTTACACAACTCTCCCACCTACGACACTCAGCATCTTTTATGTCCAAGAATCATGAAGTCAAGAGAGAGAAGAGAGTGATACAAAGCTACAATACTCACTATATATAGCAGTTATGAGTAACAAGTGGCATTGGAACTTATGCTTATTCTGGACCTGCAATCGTTTGTTTAGCTGCAACTAAAATTTGGGTGATTTTAATGTATGCGGGGTGGTATCATTTATTATACAGTGAAAAATGTTTCAGTGGACTCGGGTGTTATTTGTTTACCTTTTCTTTTCCATTCTGCAGGCTTTAGTCTTTGCAATTTCCTTTCACTTACTGCGAATCAACGAGGGGAAAGTCAGCTCTCATCAATCTGGAGGGTTCTGTCAGCAGGTTGCATTCAGCCAAAGCTCTGCCAATGCTGGCCCTCCAAATGACTGCGCCTTGACAACCTTGCACCAATCAAACACTGTTCTTGTGACCCCACAAGGTACCAGGAGCACCAGCAGAGGTAAGAGACAGACAGACTGATTACACAGCCTGTCTCTAGGTCATTATACAGCCTTGTCTAATCCTGTCTGCCCTTTCATATTTCTCCTCCTTGCCTTTTCTTACACCCTTTTCCCGACAGAGAGGCCTTCGACCCCATCTCATTTTGGTAAATAACTCAGGTGCCCTTTAGAAAGAGGAATGATGGCAGGGGGAGAGGGGTTCTGAAAGGGAGAGGAGGAGCATAAGTTTACAGAGCTGGTCTCACTGTGCTGTAAAACCAGCATGAATGAACCAGCAGAAAATGGTTGAATGAGCACAGGTTACTGGGGAGAAGAAAGAGTGAAATGGAAGAACAGGAAGAGATAAGGAAGACAGCCCCATGCACTAATGCATCCTTTAAAAACTGTGCAATGTGTTCACGGCAGAGCTGGTGGCAGAACTGGGCATAGTTCTTGGACTCTTTTCATTAGTTGTTATTCATTTTGTACTTCCAAGTTGATGTTTAAATAGTCATCCCTGACATTGGAATTCCACACAAAATATATACAGAAAGAGGATTTTCATTTAAAATCATTTTTCTCTCAGAAATGAAATCTGGGTGAGTTCATGATGATTTTAGGGGCTCAAGAAGAAAACTCCTTTGGACGGTGTGACTGTTTTTAGACTTCCTTGCAGTAATCAACCCATGCTGTATTTAATTAACCTATAGCTACCTTTGTTTTACTTGTGTATTGATAGTTGATCTTTCTTTGTTACATATATATTATACACTTGTGGTGGAGCTGCCTTCTTGGCCGGGTCACCAAATAAAAGAGATTTCTAATCTCAATGAGATTTTTATCTGATTAAATAAAGGACAGAAGAAAAAAGACTTGTCTGGGCCCTCATCGTCCTACCATGTCCCAGGGTCGAGAAACCACACTTCAACACACTGGTTGTTATGAAAACTATCGCTCTGTGACTAATTCAGCAAGCAAATGCAAGTAAGGAAGCATGGAAAAGAAAGACAGAAAATGACAAGACAAGTGATAAGACAAGAGTCAATATCAGACGACTGGCTGGAGAGAGCTCAGAAAAGAGATGAGATGCAATGTGGACGCCACAGTGGCCTTAAACTGTAACTATCAGTAGTGCTGCTTTGAAGACAGCCGCAGTTAAAATCAGGCTAAAATTATCTTAGAGACGATTGACTTCATGTTTACAATCAGTTTACTGTAAACGATTGCATGGTGGTTTTACAAGGTGTCAGAGGCCATCAAAATTTAAGCACATGTAGCTAGAATTGCTCGAACATACCAGTTCCATGAATCCTCCAAACTGTGGAGGGCTATGTATGCATATGTATGAAATCATTAAATTATCACATGCTCAAAGTATCCCGCCACCAGTAAAAATAAACAATCGGCCAGTCTACTCTCTCAAGGAACCAGTGGCTGAAGTTTGCCAAAAACACTTTTTTAAGATTACATTTATTGTTCAGGGATTTTTTTTGTACTGTCTCTCTTTTGTCACCCACAGTGCACTCATCATGTGCGTTTCTCTGTCCTTTGAGCTAATGAACAACAGATGGTTGCGGTACAGTCAGAATCAGAGACAGGGCAATGATAGATGAGTGTGTGTTATGCTGTCATTAGTTGGATGGGAATTTTGATTGCTTTAGTTTTTGCTGCTTTCATTAGTTCTGCTGGATACATTTAGCAACTTTGCATATATGGAAAGTTTTTATGTGATGTGTTATGTTTACTACAGTAGTTCACAATGACTAGAGTCAAACTTTAGATGGAAGGCTATTCCCTACTCTTGACTCCATTCTGATCCATTTTAAAATTTCTCGAGTTACAATTAGTGTTATGCGTACTGTGGTTACTGTGATTTGTATCCTTTAAATATATATGACCATGCATGCTCAGTAAAGACACTGCAGCTACACTCTCCCACATATGCAGTGAAAACGGAAGAGGGATTATTGATTTTGTGGAAATAGGAGGCTGATAATGGATTTGTGAATTTGTCATCCGGGGAGACCCTTAGAGGGAAATAGCCAGTGCAATCATCAGCCGAGGAGCCAGCAGGGAGGCAATCACACACATAAACATGCACATACACTGCTTTATAAAGATAGAGACAAGAGGAGGCACAAGAGAAAGATATCATGAAAATGAATCACAAGCTCAAAACTAATGGGCCAAGGAGTATATGTCCAATTTGTTGCACATATACACAAACCCAAAGCTGGCAGACAGACATCACCAAGAGTTATTCAGGGTAACAGCTGGTCCCGTCCTGTGTTTCAGCCATGTGGATGACAATCCAATTGTAATAAACAGTCGCTCCATAAAATTAGAGCCACAACAGGTGTCTGATGGAGACAAGCACACAGAGCGACTCACTGTGTGTTAACCACATGTGCTGTACAGAATGAAAAATGGTTTGATTGACTTCTCTTTGCTCATGGAGAGGAAAGAAGGAGCGCAAAAACGAAACCAATATACACGTAGAACACTTTTGCATGGTCACCTTTGTAATCAAACTCATGCAGCTGTGATTACAGGGAGAGTGAGAGAGAGTGACGAGGAAACAGATGGAGACGCTTTAGGAGCAATTTTGAAATTAAGATACAGTGAAAATGGAGGAGAGTGATCTAACACCATCACTGATCCTCTTCGGTGGGAACCTCTGAGCCTGCTTCTCTGAATATGTGCATGTGTTACAATTATGTGCTCAACACACGATTCTCATTTACAGCCCATGGTTACCACGGAAACAAACAGCAGAGCAACAGATGACATGTTTAAAAATATGACCCCTAAAATAAATACTTGCGTTTGAAATGTGTGTATTTTTCAACCAGAGGAAACATGTAAACTGTTGGCGTATGCATCGAATGCACATTTTTCAGTGTGGTGTGTGAGCTGCTTGAATGTGAAGTGTGCGAGGAGAGGACAGAAGGAGAGGGATGTGTTGAGAAGAAGATAAAAGAAGGGAGGGGAGGTGGTGGAGAGGGAGGAGTTGATGATGGGAGTGTGGATTGGTTCTATTTTTAGCCAGCATGTGTGATATATGCCAATAGGTGTTCAAACCAGTGAACAACAGTGACTTTGGCACACTATGATACACACATTCTTTCCCTTTTGATCCTAAACCATGAAATTCTAACTCAGCATGGTATCACTAAATTGCATTTCTGTGTTGATAAAGCCACCATTGCTAATATAACATATCCAGCCCATTTTTCAGATGAGTGACTGAAGATAATCGTTGCCCCCAATGTTTGCTTTCTTTGCCAGGAGGTAAATGCGCTGAAAGCTGCCATGAATCCAGGTAAATTGATTGTAAATTGAAGGGAGTGCAGGAGGAAAGGAAAAACATATCATGACGAAATCAAATCAGGATTATATCCACAAAGCCATTCACTTACATGTTAATCCCAAAATGATTGGAAGAAAAGATGCAAAAAAACACACACACACACACAGACATACTAGAGATGGATTAAGTGACATCAATAAAAATAATATGAATTGCTGAGCAATACCAATGCACTCCAAGAGTAACAGATCAAGATAATTTCCCAATCACATTACTGGACATATGAAATAAATTCATAGGTGGTATTCTTGTATGGGTGATGGTACAAAGAAAGTCAGATCTACTACAGAGCATTTACTATTCAGTTTTAAATGTGGCTCTGTGTTACATCTTTGTTTGTAAGGCTGCATTACAGAGGCCAAAAGCCACTTATTGAATTATATGGCTATCATATCAATCACCCCGTACTGTGACTGGCCTCCACTTACTAAATCATTGATCTGATCATCCTTTCATAAATGGCCTGATGAATTGCAACCTAAAGCTAACTTCCCAAGTTCCTAAAGAAGCAACAAAAAGAGGAAACCCTGACTTTGCCAAGTAGGCCTACTGTATATCTCTTGACTTAAAACCAGGACCAGAGAAAAACACAAACAAACAAACAAAAGAACTTCGATAAGATAAGATAGAAAACTTGAGCAACACAATCTGCACAGAAGATGAGCTGTTGGACATTAGTGCCTCTGAAAAATAGTATAAATCTCTCAGGAGATTGTGATGAGAGTTGTTTTGTAAATAAAAAATCAAATAATCCCAGTAATGAAAGGCTTACTGATTTTTGCAAAGCTAAGATTCTACTCCAGGGTCCATATTATACATTTAATATAAATTGTGACCCGACCCCGGATAAGCGGAAGAGGACGGTACGGTACTCCTATGATTACTTTTGAATAATGTAGTCCAGGAGTTAATCCAAATCGAATTATAAAATATCAAAATGATACTACTCAGGGGTGATGCATACGGAACCCACGTAAATGGCCTGATGAATTGCAACATCCCCTAACTTTGGTCTCATCCTAATTGCGTCTGTCTCCAGTGGAGACCAGTTCTTGTCCGGTTTTGTCTTCATCTTTCTGAATCATTCTCTGACAGGGGTCATGGAAAAACAGCGCTTGTCAGGGATCAAATTAATCAGAAATGAGTGTTGTATCAGTTTATATTGTATCATTGCAGCTGTAATATTCAATGCAGCATCATCGCCAGTCGCCAGTCAAAATAACAGCTCTATCTGACTATACTCAAGACCCGGCTGCACTTCAAGCGAAATGCTGACATGCAGACATGAACAATGCTGGCCTGCTCATTATTAGCAGGTATAACACATGCTGTGCTTTATGCAGCATATTAGTAAACAAAAAATTCCCTGGAGCTGCTGTGGATGTCATTAGCTTTGCATTTGCAGTTCCTGGACATGAACCGTAGTAAGTGAATCTTGACCTAATACGGCTCTAATGACTACAATTTCTGACAAGTAGAGCAATGTTCCCAGAGCGAACTGTGGTCAACAATTGTGGTGTTCATTTGCATACAAATATTGACCTTGATCTGCATTGACTACATCCTCACACGTTGGTCTTGTTGGGGTTTGATAGAGTCACAGACTTCAATATTATTCATTGTGGGTCTATTATTATGCTCATCTTTTCTTTATCATCCATGAACTTTTCACACCCAAACAGGGCACATACTGTAAAGATTACAGGGTTACCCCCACTGAAACATCTACCCAAAATAACCACAACTAAACCAACAGTAACAGTTGGAGGACAAAAAAAGACAACAAAAAGGAAGCTCTTATGTAACACAAGACCCTTTAGGACAAGAAACTCTGACACAGCATGTGGCTAAATAACAGCTTAATTAGTTGTGTATTCTACCATACAGAAAAAAACATGCAATTTTTTAAGATTTACGTTTAAAAGGCGTTTAGTCAATCAAACAACTTTTTCTCACTTTCTTTTATCCAAATGCACACATGTCAATCTCTGAATACCGTACAGGCAAACACAGACAAAGGCAAAAACACACACGCATACACATATTTGGAACAGTCAACGCTCAATATCAGCCATCTGTGAATTTCTAAAAAAATACTTGGCTGGGTTTTTTGGCATAATTTTTCTGTCTGTGGGGTTTGGCTCATATCTGTCACCATTTCCCAGCAGGCCTTTTGTAAAAAACACACATCAATGACCTCACGGCTGGTGGCCAGATCATAGGCCAAGTTTATGACTAAGTTACTCTACAGGGAGAGGAAAAGCACACACATCTATTTTTCTATTGGTCCTCTTAAAATTTCAGTTTGCTTCCGACCATCTTCAAATTCTTTGCTTTAGTACAACGCTCTCTCTTGATGCAACAGTCAAATAAGCGCCCTCGCTAATCTCATCTGAGAAGCAATTTGTTCTTCAACACTCTTAATGAAAAGAGAAGTAGGCAATACCAATACTACTACCCACTACTGATTACATGGTGAAAGAAATAATGCTGCTCTTACTGAAAAGCTGTGAAAATCAAAATAGGTGATCAAATACATGACAGCTGTGATCCAAAGTACAACCTCTGTTAATTCTAGTGGCCTAGACCTAATCTGGAGTCCAACAGCTACAGTATAGAGACATTTGCCTCGTTTCCACTGAGCGGTATGGTACGGGTCGGTATGGGTCTGTTCGCTATTTTGAGCGTTTCCATTGTGGAACCGTCCCATTAAACCGACCCTTTCTGTACTATTTTCGATGGACCCACAACTGAAGGGGGTCCATAAATGGTACAGTACGGTTTAGGCGGAGCTGCTGGCGTCATGGGGACAGTCTGATTCACGGACAGAAACAAAAACAAAACAACTCACAAAGCAGCGCGACACAAACTCCGGTCAATCCACGTTGGAAAGTAAACAATAAAAAAGGCTTCAAACATCAACAGGGTTTGGTTGGCTCTGGAGCTTCAACGTTTCCTCCCACATTTGGAGTTGAAGTCACGTAAAAGCAGCTGGATGCAGCGGTGAGGAATTGAAACGTTTATAAAAACATAGCTCATGTTGTTTTAGCTTCAGGTGTTGGTGTCACGCTAGTATGACGCATGCCAGGGGCGGCCCGACTTTCAGTGGAAACGCTTCTCTGATTGGGCCCGACCATTCAGGACTGCCCCGAACCGTACCGACCCATACTCCTCAATGGAAACGAGGCTATAGTCTCCATAATACTGGCCGTGTAATGTCTCTCTTTTCAGTCTACCAGTCATGGAGGTAAATGGAAAAAAAATAATTACACACATTACATATAGTATATGATTTACTCATCATATTTTACATGAATAAAGTGGAGCTCATGGAAACACTGTGGGGAGTGTGTCAAGAGCTGCCTGGTCACAGCGTGAATAGTTATGGTGAAGCATTGAAAAGCTGTTGCTCTTTTTCCAGCCACCTGCTACCAACCTGTCCCACCTGGCCCACAATCATTCATTACACTCCATAGCACCTGACCAAGACATCCATCATCCAAGCACGATCTATATCCACTCATTAGGCTGGCTTTCATCACAATGCAACACTGATAAGGTATTCTCTGGGTTGTAAAGATAAATTCCCCACGACAGCTGTGGTGTTTTCGTCATGTAGACAACTCATTCAGTGTGTTGTGTAAAGCGTAAATAAAGGACCAATGACATAAAATATTGTTTCATGTTGTGCAGCAAATAGATATTGAGAGGCTTTTTTCATGCAGATAATGAAAAGTAACATGTTTTCTTCTCTTTGTAGTCTTGTACTGTTTAGTTACTGTATCCTGTGGTATATGTATATACTTTGGTTACTGTGATGAATTTGCCACTGTGAAATGTAAACTCTCTATTCAATCTCCCATTTTATTTGATCATCAACCATTGGTATAGTGTGAGTTATTTTTAGAAATGTCCCTTTCTCTGTATCAAGGGGAAAAGCCCTGCCATTGCTTCATTCTATATAGCGTTATCTTTCATTCTCCTGATGTAAAATCGGTTTGTTATGTCATTATGTCATAACTGAACTATTAAAAAAATCCCCCTGGTTAGCAGCTCATGGTTTCTTTAGGACATTCTACAAATGAGCTGGAGATGGGGGTGAGATCAGGTAATTACTCTCAGGCAGGGGAGCAGGAGTCATTGATAAACCAAATGAAAGCTGCACAGAGAATGTGAAGCCTAACCTCAAAAGCAATTCCTCTGGCTTGACATTCACTGCAATTTATCAAGCATGTAAAAAAACGCATATCCACTTGTGGGGGTCCATCTCTTCATATTTCACAGAATTTTAAAATCAGTCCCATAATATTGTAGGCTACTTGCAATAAAATCTCCACACTGGTCATCCACTACCTCAAATGCACCAAACTGCAAAAGTCAAAGATAATTCTTTCATCAGCCTCACTAGTTCTCACTAGTAGCTGTTTTATTTACTTGGCTAAGAGCACATGAGTGCTCTTTAGAAAGTGCTTGAGTATGAGTAATAAACAATGACTGCTTATGTGTTAGGAAAGTTTGTTAGTGAGATCAAATTTGTTTAATCTGGCATAAGTTGGATTACTGAGAGACTACTCAAGTCAAACAATCAATTAAAACCAGGTATGTAATAATGTTGATTAACTGACTCAGGTGATGCACTACCCTTCCTCTCATTCAGGCACATTTGTACCTGCTTAGCAACAACAGTTAGATTCTCAGACACCTCTTACCATTGACTGTATTATCATGTCTAACTACACATTCTTGTATATGAAATCTGTCCTGTTGGGACCCACAGAATAATAAATCTGTCTGTAGCGGTTAGTGTTAATGAAACAGCTTCTAAATGAAATGATGAAACTTCTAAATTAACTTTACATAAGTAAAGACTGCACTGAGTAGGTTTATTTTCACTCATTACAAAGAGTACTTCTTATGAAGCGACAACCCTCTAAAATAAATTCCCAACAGTTTCTCTGCATTTATGTGTCACGCATCTTTCTATTGAGGCACAGATCAAGTTTTATCTGTCCTACTCCATCCTTCTCTTCTGCCACCTCTGCATTTGTAAAATTAATAATGAACAGCAGATAATTGACTCTCACCTCACTAACATGCTGGGTAGATGAGAATCCCCCACTGTGTGCCTACACATGCCCAAGGCAACTAAGCATATAGCCCTTACACTTATTAATTAATTGTAATATAGACTGGTATGAGTAGATGCCTGGGCACTGCAGCAAAGCAGGTTCAAAGTCATTGTGCAAAAGTTGAAAAGAGGGGGAGGGAGAGAAAAAAAATATGAGAGCAGAGTTTATGAAAGCTTTTCATGGACTGTAGGGCACTGCATTGCACAACAGGCTGAAGTCTTAAGACTTTTTTCACATTTGTTTTCATAACTTCAACATTACTTTGTAGGTGGAGAGAATATAAAATATAAGACTGAGGGAGAGAGAAAGCAATGGGGAGAGAAAAGGGGAGATACAATGTCTATAGAAGAAAAAATGTAAAGGAGCTGATCAATAAAACAAGTTCAACTTAATGGGCTTTTGCTAAAATCTAATTTCTTGTCCTTTCTTTTGTAAATGAACAAAAATGATTATTTGAAAATGCACAACAGGAATAAAAAGCGGGGGAAAAAGTCTGGATAGGCTTTGAACCTAGACACTTTTTTTCGGATTGCAGATTATATTTTCAATGAAAGGAGTAGATTTAGATCATGCCATTTCATCATGTAGCCATTAACAAATATGAGTCCTTCAAATGCGCAGTACTCTGGAGCTTATACAGACAGTTGTGTTCACTTTGCTTACAATCAACATGAACTCATGACAATATTCTCAGCCTTTCATTCAGTCAAGCCCTGTCAATTGCATGTCGTCACCGGAGTTGAAGTTATGCCCTAATAACCAAGCCTCTGCAGGGAAACAAAATCTGATCATGTCCAAGTGTCCCTTGTGGATCAGGTCGAAGTCTATTATTATTACTGAATTTCATAAATTTACTGATCATTTTTACTTTAAAAATTAAAGTTGTTTCTGTGATGCGCATTCAGCAGGAAATGTTGCTCCCAAAAACTTGGAAATCTATTCTTAAACTGTTTAACACATCAGCTGAAAACTGGATGGACTTTCCCAGTTCTGAACAGGTTATTGATGCAGTGTTAATTCAATGCTAATAAGATTAAATTATAATACAGTTTGCATCGTGTGAAATGAAGCCTTTGTGGATAGTTCTTACTGAGAAGCAGTGGACCATAGCCTTGATCTTCACTGAGAATAGAACCAAATGATGGGTTACTCAGAAGAAGGGTTTGGAAATTGAATTAATATAACCACCAGTCAACCTTTCAAGGGAAAAGGCTTACTGAAATCTATTAATGGTTTTAGCCATGACTTGACTTTTGTGCTCTTCCCAATGCTTGGTGCTGTTAGATGGCATATAGCTGGATTAATCCCCCTGCATGGGTAATCCCCTAAAGACATCTGGATCGAAAAAAATAAAAGACTAGTTTGTAAAGGACATATCTTGTATTCATACACTGACATGACAACACAGACTAGAGGGGTTAAACAATTTTCAAACATTAAGTGCAGAGTTTACTTCTTATTTATTCTATTCATTTTTATGAACTCCCACAAATCAAATATCATGACAATAAATCCAGTAGGATCATCCCCTGTGAAGTCTGACTGGGTGGAGAGGACAGCCCTCACACACATAGGCACATAAATGCTAAAGCAGAGGGAAGAGCTCCAGAGACCAGCATTAATCCCCACAGATTTAGTGTAGCAGAACAATTGCTTTTTGTCACCCTGGATAATCGGCACAAAGTAGTTTATGAATTGCGTTATGCTCAAAAAGACACAAACACAGCAAGACAGAGTAAGCGTGAGTGAGCACAAATGCGTACAAGTCAGCACAAGAAGGACTGAAGACACATAAAAATGGAACGATGACGACTACCTGTTCAAAAGAGTGGCTGTAAATCTGGGGAAATTACTAAGACTCATTCAGACAGGGTTTATCACATTCTCTACAGGGAAATTAGATGCCATTTATTTCTAAAACTTGGCCTACATATTTGGAGAAATATCCCTTGCATTCCCTTCAGCCCCCGTTATCCAGACAGTAATGAGCATGTCTGCCCAGTAGACACAATACAGTCTAATCCTTGATTGTTTACATTTGGGTGTTTGCTCGCTGCCAACTAAATAAAGGGCTACTTCAATTGAATGACAACAATGTTTGACCGAGGGTTACTATTCTCTTAGATCAGCCTTTGTTAGTGCATGAGATGGCGTTGTGCTTCTAAACCCATTTGGCTTGTACATGCACTGTAAGGTCCATTACTTTCTTTTATCAATTGAAACATGAAGATAAAAACAAACAACAAAAATGCCTTTGGTGTGCTTTTGCAGCAATTTTAAATTTAACCCCTTTTATAATCAGCCTCTTATTCGCAAACCAAACATCAGGTGCACAATGTTTACCATGTTCATCATCAAATCAAAATGAAAGCGATTGCAATTTATCTTCTCAGGAATGACGAAGTGCAGTCTATCCGAGAAAGCCATGACCATCGTATCACCACTTTACTTAAAAAGTCACATAAAGTCCATCCCAGTTACTTCACCAACAGAGGTTTGAATTTTGCAGGAAAAGATTAGAAGCCTTTTCAGAGCTTGTGTGGGCAGCAGCCATCAGTCGTTCAGGATACTGCGACACACCGTGGAAACTGATAATCACCAACCCATTTTGAGGACCTTTACTGGGATCCTGCTGGTAATTGAATTGGACTGCGGCACAAGTATAGTAGGCTCGGAGGGACCATGGCTGGAGGCAATCAGCTGTGACAGACGGTAAAAGGGAGGCAGGGTGGGAAGCAGACAGTTTTCATAATGAAATGTTCACATGTCTTATGTATACTCTTCTTGCCTCCACACCTTGAGCACCACTCCAATCACTTTTGTCCAGTTAGTTGAGATTAAGTTAGCTGCTGGAACACAATGTCCTATGACAGGGCAGCATTTGCATCCCTGGCACGTCAGTGATGATAAGGTGTGGAAAACAATGGACATGTTTGAACAACCTCACTGAAAGACCATCCCTATGAATTACCCTTCACAGTCACATTGGCTCAAGTCCTCCAACAATCTGTCCGTGCTTGGTTGACATGTGGCCAGGTAAATGCATTTTCTCCAAAGCTTGTAAGACTTGGCACTCAATGTAGCTTTTAAAAAAATGGGCGACCATCCAGATTTCTCCACGAAGAGGGGAAATATAAGCCAACAACTGGACAGAAGAGTTAGAATGAGGATTTAGCAGAGCTGAAAGTAGAATTTTTTTTATTCTTTTTACTAATCACTTCTCCACTTGAGTCTCTATGAGCGCCTATAATCAACGTTTCTCATGCAAGAGAGGGCAACTTCACATGACTGCTTGAATGATGGCTCAAGAGAGTTTTGACGTGACCACAAATCTTTCAATGGAATTAATAATGGTTTAGTAAACTCAAGCTAACCTTTACTCCTGTAGGATTAACCTTCCCTTCGGATTTATGGTGGGGTCATCAAGGAGACGGGAGCAGATTTTTGCTCCTTTCTCTCTTAAACTCCGGACTTGATGGTCTGTTTGTCTCCACAGGAAATGACAGGGACGTATACCTGAACTGTCATGAGTTTCGCACAAAGACTTAAAACCGAGATTTCTGTCTTTTGAAACTCTGGAAAGAGTTTGGTACTTCCATCAGAATGAAGTAATTATGTTGTGAAATAATGTTTTTGTTGATTATCATACTTGCATATCTACGTTATGTTTGTTTCGTCTCTTTAATAGCCTAATCATATTTTTTTGTAGTCCAATTGTAGTCCAATTAATAAACACCCATGTTTATCCAATTGTCCATTGTGTTTTTTCTGTTATATCAAGAAAAGTCAATACAAGCAAGGACATTTATGTCATAGATATATTCAACTAGTATTACATTTCACAGATTTTTCTCCATATTAAAGAGCAGGGTGGTGCTGTAAGGTTTTCTTAATATTAACACGAATAGAAAAACATGGGAAAACATGCTTTTATTTCAATCACCCATTCAGGAAGTTGACCTAAATTCAAAAAGCAGATATTTTAAGTTGTGAAACAAACTTGTAAAACAAGCGGGCAGGCCCTGCCACTGTA
>JAVQJG010216751.1:0-23676 GCA_036024015.1 Craterocephalus amniculus
TATTTTGAAGTTACAGGCTTAGATTTATTAGGTATTTTTGAGAAAAGCATTATCGCATGTCAGGACAACAGTATATCCAAAATATGATGTTATAATGGGAGTCAATGGTACCAAATCGGAAGGACGTTCCTTTTGTACTTATTTCCTTCTCTATACATTATGAAAAGAAATGGATTGTAGAATTTTAAACATAATGATAAAAGCCAAAACCTGGTCAAGTTTCGTAAAATTATCATTTAAATTGTACAAGATATTTCACTAAATATTCAGAAGAGTACCTGTTTGGCACCAAAGGTGCCCTGAGGGATATATATGTGTGTGTGTGTGTGTGTGTGTCTGTGTGTGTAAATATATATTTTTTCATATGTTAGAGAAGATTCTGCTAAAATAATGCTCAGGATTCAAGAATTACATACAAGATTAAAATCATAGCAGGGTGCAAAGCTTCACAATATTTGTGTAAGGAGGAAAGCATATTTTTTTGCAGGCCCTCTCCACGCTAACCATGTTCCATAAAAGTACCAGAGACCATCCGCACAAAGAACAACACGGTCTAAACTGGCTGAAATTTATTCCACTAATGGGGCAAAACATTGTTGTGCTGTCAGAAATTTCAGATAAAACACATTCGGTGCACGTCACGTCCGGTGTCTAGGACATTCCTTTTCTGTGAAAAGTCGTCTTTTGTTAATTTGTCTCCAGCTTGTAAATGTGTTTTGCCACTTGTGAATTTGTTTCAACAATTGTACAAGGGTTTCCTGAAATTGTAAGTTTTATAAAATGTCAATTTGTTTTATAAAATGTAAATTTGTTTTTCAAAATGTAAAAGTTTTCCAAAATTTAAATTTATTCCTGAAAATACATATTTGTCTCCTAAAATCTAAATTTGTTTTTTGAAATGTTATTTTGTTTTTTAATTTATTAATGTGTTTTTCCTTCGTGAATTTTTGAATTTGTTTTGAATTTGTGTTTGTGTTTGTATTTTTACATGTAGATTTGTTCTGTACTTCTCAGCCACCGTAGGGTATTACTCCCTTTTCTTTGTCAGGAAAATCCACAAGAGCCCCAAAAACAGACCAAGTTATGCCCAAAATGTTTCATGGGATAAATGGGTCTTATCTGGGTATTTGTGCAAAACTACAGAGAAAGTGTGAGTAACTCTTCCTCTCCATAGTCATAAAGTCCTGGTGAGAAGGTTCAACATCTTAAGATAAAGCGAGGATGAGTTAGGCCATGTTTTTGACACATTGTTTGGTGTGACAGCTAGTCAGCTTTGAAGTCACACCATATCGTCAATCCTTATCACAGACTTATTTTCCAAAATTGACTGAAATGCTGTGACAAAAAGCACAAAGGGCAGAAAAAAGTCCATCTTCTGAAATAAAAATAAAAATAGTTCAAGTGGACTCACTGTAAACATTCTTAATGTTCAGATCTCAGATAACATGTTTACATAAATAAAACCTCCAAAGAACACTGGATCAATTTTAAGCCGTAATATGACTCAGAAATTACTACAGTAATGTTGGATTCAGCTTGCTCAGACACATCCCCATGTTGAACATTTTTATCTCCCTGGGAGAGTTTACAGAAAACAGGATTTCTCCCTGATTTTCAGGTGGCTGAAACCACATATTTTCCGGTATGTGTTCTCTCGTGGTTGCAGTGTGCCTACTTGAGCGTGCATGCACATGTCTGTGTGCGTGTGGCGTCGGGGCAGAACTCAGCATGTTGGTAATACAGAATCATGTAGAGAGAAATGAGATGTTAGGGTGTAAAAAAGAGAAATAACAGACTGTTAAGTTTATACGATAGACAAAGTATAAACCTGTTTTTGTGGAAATGGAGGCTTTACTGTTATGCCCACAAGTTGCACCTTACAGTTGGTAAGTAAAGCTGTTTAAAGTAAAGCTCACTTTACCTCCTTGCTAAATAGAAAGCATATTACGATGTCATGTAGTGGCAATCCTCCCTCTCATGTTGGAAATATGTCTCTGTGTGAACATCGACCAGAATCTGGAATAAAAAAGATTAAATAGCAAAACAGGTTTTGTAACAGCCTTCACTGCAGATTATATGCATTCCCTATAAACACTTAATTTTGCTCAGGAAACAGCTGAGTCACATCAGCTTTCTGCTGAATATGTTTTTGTATACAATGGCTTCCTGTTTAGGGATAAATAGGTCAGACAGTTTGTTTAATGTGGTTTTCTTAACCTCTAGGAAAAAAGAATGGGTGGATGGGAAAACAAACTGCAGTGGTGCTTAAAATGATGCATAATTTTGCTCATTGCAATATCAAATTCTTGTTCAATATGGGGCCCCGTTTGCATTGAAGAGGTAGGGTTTTAAAAGGAGACATATTCATTAAAAAGAATTTCTGAATCTGCATGTTTTCCAGTTCAAAACAGCATCATCTTTTGCTTTGTTCAGTTCTACTTTCTCTCTTTTCTTTCTGGGAAGGAGAGTGGTTGATGTAGAGTAAATGCGGGTTATGGAGCAGTAACAAAACAGATAAACTAAAATCTTTGAGACATTTTGGACTGAACTTGTTTTTAACAGCAATATTGACAGAATAAGTAACACAAACTTAAATCCCCTGAACAATAGGCCTACATCAGCTTGAGAGAGAAAATTATTTCTTAATGCACATCATAAAGAAACATATAGCAAACTAGGGCTAAGGTATGCCCAGAACTTTACCAAAGTCCCTGTACTATTTTAGAACCAAGCATGATTGCCTTAAGACAAATAATCTTATACAGCAGCATATATACAATTATACGTCCATATAGTTGTACTTTCAGACAAATGTTTGCAATGGAGTTATAAACCCCGAACGAAACAATAAATATATTAGTGTAACGTCCCAGCTCAACCGGAAAAAAGCAAAAACCCTCACAATATGATGCAGCTGTACAACAAGTTTTAATGTGTGACGCTTAACATCCATCAAACACCCTGAGGGAGACCAGCCCAAGGGTGCTTGGGTTGGCAGTGCTACTGAAAAAAAACTAAGTTGTAACTAAAGAAAAAGTGTACACAAAACATCCAACCAAATTAATCTAACAACAAAATAAATAAATTAATAAACAGCAGCACCACTGACTAAGAAAAACACAAACAAATATGATTAAACCCACTGCAAAACAGAATATTAAACCCACTACAAAAATTATAAAGTAATAAAGTGATCTAAAGTGGCTGGGCTTAAACTCAAACGTCCATAGAAATGTCCAGCAAGTGGAGGACAGGCCGTTCTGCTGTCCTACAGTATGATGACAGCCAGCTGTTTTTAATATCAGGGCGTGGGCACGTTCCAATGTGATTGACTGGAGCTACAGCCAATCAGAAATCCAAGGGCAGAGATGTGTCTCATGGCATCCAATCCCCGACGAGGACCGTCCACAGAATATTTGCATGTGAAATAAGAGTAACTAAGAAAAACGGCAGCAGCCGCGTCACTTAGTTTACTTGAAGCTTTATGTACTGTATAACCATCATAGACACCAAATAATCATACAGTGCAAAGGTAAAATACATAATGGAGATGTAGTTTACAATTTTGTTTTCGTGTTGTGTCCATTTGAGCCCTGATTTACATCACAGAAGTCTGCAAAGTTTTAGTAGTTAGCCAGTGGGACTGAGTCTCTGATGCCATTCCATGGATTCTGCAGATCAATTAACAAATTAGTGAAAACTGGGCATAAGTGGCTGCATGTTTTTATGCAGATCCAACTACCACAAACTGCTGGTACTACAGTTCTTACAGCACAAGGCACCAAATTCTTGGAAGTAAAAAAGATGTCCCAGAATGAAGCCATGAGATTAGATTAATTTGTAAAAAGTGGTCTAAGTCATGAATGTGGATCTTACCAAGTCTCATTATAGTTCATACATGTATATGGGGCTCATGACTGTAGCATTTGCATGTGATTGAAAATGAAGATGAAAGCTGTCCACAAAAAAAAACACAAAAACAAAAATACAAGTATACACTTGGAACAAACAGAAAATGGAGACTCAATAGTTGCTATTTTTTCCGTTTCATTTTCTTTAAGTACAGCCAGTTGCTTGATATAAGCCTTAGAAGATGCTGAAAAGAGCCTGCAGAGTTTTTTGCTTTCAAAACCTTCCACGCTCTGCACCAAACTAATTTTAGACAGGTCGAATTTGACACAGGCACACATGTGCTGAGAGACAGACAGTCATTAGGCTTTCAAACAAACATCATCTGGGTGGAATGATGAGTCTTTAGTGAGATGCATTTGTTTCCTTCACATTATTGGAGAGTGGGGGGAGGGATAGAGGGGAAGGCTGATGGCGGAGGGGGAGCTGTTATTGATATGCTCCATGCAGAGCCAACACCTGACTAATTTCTTGCAGCCATTCAGACTGCCTGCTTTGGCTGATCTGTGCTTCCTGCCGGCTTCCCACTGAGCACGCTTACAGAGGAACAGGTCAATGCAAATGAGATACAGACCTTTAAAGAGGGACATTTGGCTTTAAACCAAGTGTATTTAGGAGAGTTTGCCCTATGATAGCCATATTTAACTGGATAACATATAAGGTGAAAAAAAGTGAGGAAAGTCACTATTCACATAGAGATAAAAAAAAGAGCTTTAAAAATGAGAACAATCATCCCAGTAAAGGCAAAGACGCACTCTTGCCTTTTGCCTTGATTTTCTACAAATGAGGTACCCCTGCTCGTAACACAGATATAATGACTACTTTTCAAAGGGTACAATAGGGAAGTACTACAGTTTCGCTGTTCAATTTTGCCTTCAAGTGGACCTACTGAAAGGAAAATTGAGCTCTGAGATTAAAAGCCATCCGATTGTGACAATGACTGGTCATTATTGCAAAAAAAGTATCATATATTGTGCTTGTTGTGGGGAGTGCTTACATTTAGGGACACATATACATCACAAATACATTAGCAGCAGGATACCAATGAAATGTGTTAATCGTACTGACTGACCAAACACAGCATCAAACATCACCTTCTGTTTTTTTCATTAGTGTTTGAGAATAGGATTATCAATCAGACTTAGAATTCTATTAATAAAACCCGGCAGATGGAGTGAGACTCTAACATACACAGGTTTGTAACCACATGAAAAGTGTAACAAACTACAGGTTTGTAACCACATGAAAAGTGTAACAAACTACTGTTATTTCTCTACATTTGTTGCACCACAGCATGAGAGAATAAAATCACCCAGAATCCCCCTATAATTGACCTGTATGGGGCTATTTACATTGTTTCTTCTTTATTCTATTTAATTTTTCAGTTTCAAATGAACAGTTACAACAATAACATAAAAATATTATCCCCAGAGGGAGAAAAAAAAACACGTGAAAAAGACTAATCGGCAGGATAAATCAAAAAGGTGAGATTGCTAGACCACTCTAGGAATGAGGAAAAAAGATTACAATTTAACATTATATTTACATCAAAGATTAGCAAAACTATTCCCTGAATGTCCTTGGTTCTCTAGCATACCTTTAATAATGGCCTTGTTGATCCAAAGAACAGGTTATATTGCGAAGTGTTAAAAAGGTATTCCAAACAGTCTCAAATGTACTCTGTGAGCCTAGTTTGCAGAGGTGCAGTTGGTCCATTTGAATATGAGATGATATGATCCTTTGCTTCATTGGGTCATGATCTTGAACTCTTACTGGAGCAGTTTGCCACAGAGCTTGAAGTGGTCAGAGTAAGGGTCAGTATTTCCCAATCCAAATTAAATGCTTCCCAGATAAAAAAGGGTGGAGGGTCCACAGGTCAGGAATGAGACCCCCTGCAAGTATCCCTGGCTCCTAAGATACTGCTTGATCCATGTACCTACCCTAACCTATGGGCATGAACAGTGAGTCATGGCTGCAAGAACGAAATTGCAGAAGCTGCTGAAATAAGTTGGTCCTTGGTTATCCCAGTCATCCCAGTGGGGCCCAGAGTTGGAATTGTGCCTGAGGTTAGGATACCTTCTACAAGCCCCCCTGGTGAGGTGTTCCAGGCGCCTTGTACTGGAAGGAAGCCTTGGGAGATAGATAGAGTATGCTGGACAAATGTTGTCTCTCAGGTTGACCTCAGGATTATACTGTTCAAGTTGGAAGAAGGGGTCAGTTATAGGAATATCTCGGCTTCTATCCCTCACCTGTTGAACCCAAATCTGGGTAGAAGGGGTAAAAATTGATGGATATGAAGAATATGTCCCATTAGTTGTCAACGTTCTACCATTTCTGTCGGCCATGTTTCACAGCATACCATGTGTACCACTCAAAACTACTGTTATGTCTCAAGGAAATACATTTGTCAGGTGAAAACCTTGTTAATTCAATATTTTAAACCCAAAGATAATCATTTATTTTGTCTTGATTAGGTTTAGAGAGGATGTGATTGTTCTTGTCAAACTAATAAGAATCTTTTGTTTTAACTTAATTTGAACATTATCTGAGGTAAGGGAAGCAAACTGACCTTCTGCCCCTCCAAATAAGTGTCCGCACTGCAAATCAAGTTGAAGATAACATTAAGAATGAGGGTTTCACTTACTCAAGCTCTTTCCGACAGGAGAATACATCAGCCAAGTGCTCTCAGTACAAAGACAGCTGGCTCCTCAGATTAATTTCACCATCTCCCGTTTCCTCTCCTCCTTGGGAAAAAAACTGTAAGTAATTTACTTGACATTCAGTGCAGGTGAATCTTACCCACTTTTCCCAAAGTCTTATAACAAACAACACATACAGAAGCAGATACACAGCTGCACAATGTCAGGGACAATCGCTTTGACCAGGCACAGGGCCAAGGGCTGTAAAAGAACTGTAATTTCATCCTATTGCTTTGCTGGGTCACCTTATGCTTGACCTACTCATGTGAAAAGGGAGTTTGAGTGTCTCTGTGTGTGTGTGTATGTGTGGGGCTGTGCACGTGTGCCTCACTTATGAATGCTTCCATGACAAGGCAGGGGGTTTTATTGGAAACCAAAAAAAGAAACCAAAAACACTACTAGTGTCAGTGGGCTAAGATGAAGATGAAACAGGGATGCCTAATGAACCTAGAACCCTGATTCTGTGTAATTACTTTAAAAAATGTGAAAAGGACAGGATTATCCAATCTTGATTTAGAATTGGTTCTTAGATTTTGTTGATTTAAAAAAAAACTCTACACAACTCATTGAGGAAAGTCTGTATACATCTGCAATAGTACATCACTGGTAACAAAGGATGGTGTGTTATGATCGGCTCATGAACTTGCTGCTCTTTGTGATAAGGAACTTGGATCCAAAAGCATGTTTACATGATAGTTGAGGAGGAAAAAAGCCTTAAAAGCACTTTTTTAATCACAACTTGATATGTGGGACGTAACAATTTTGCCTTCTGTTCATTTTGCCATCCGTCTTTTCTCCGTATCACTTTATGAGTATGTATATTAGCATGATCTCGTTCAACATTGCCATGTTTGATATTGTCTGAAATTGACATTGGGACTTGGAGGTGAACTCTGAGCCTCCCTCAAGTGGATGTATTAGGGTATTTACTAACAACCTAACCATACCTAAACATGTAGAACACATGGTATAAATAAGGCTTGACACACAAAAAAGTTGGTGCAATAAAACCCATCCCAACATGTACAGTAGCTATACATTTGGTGGAGTCCAAACTAGCCATAGTCTTTTGTGTTCCAGTTCTGCACCCAGGCTTTGGTCTGACATTATATTAAGTGGAACAATAAAAAAGGCCTTTTAACAGCAGAATAACTACAACTAATCAAATGCTGGTATTCTTCAATCTACTCACAGTCATTCCATTAATTTTTTGCCCGCTAATTTGAGTTGTGTTGGTCTTTGATCCATACTATGAAACTGAAAGGAGACCTATCAACACCTGTTGTGGGAGAGTCCCATAGCTTGGTGATTACATTTCTTCCCTTATGAAATACGTGCAATAGGACAAGGACTGTAGTCCAAATATCGCTAGTAGCATTGTCAGGCTACATGTCAGACTGAACAAGGATTTTTTCTAAAGAGCGTAGTGACTTTCAACAGACTATTAAATATAGTTTTCTGTAAGGTTTGTCTAAAAACAAAGGAAGCTCAATGAAATACGTTTTCAGACGTTTAAAGGCTTTTGATGCAATATTTCAATGTCCAATCCTGGTTTAGAATGTAATATTTTAAACCAGTGTCTAATTGTGTTAATTTAAAATAGCAGCTATAGGAACACGGTTAGGGGGAATTAGAATAAGCTACTTTTATGGAGACTTCAGCATATGTATTGGGGGGGATGTACATATGCAACCTTCTGATTAGTTGGCAACCACCAACTCCCGAACCTTAGCCACAGGGCTTTTAGTCTGTTCTTTTCAAACAACATTCATACTAAAACAGACAATACTGCCTCAATTTGGTGTCCCTCTATAGGAAAAGGAATTAGTTCTTTTTATTTTCCAATCGGCTTCTCGGAGAGAGGTAATGATCGACTAAAATGGCTTTTCTTGACACAATGGCTCCATTTAAGAAACATTTTCATTGCGTTGGAACACTTTAAAAGCACCTGCAGTTGCACTGAAACAACATTTGCCATTCACATCATGCCAGCATAAAGGTCTGAGCGTTCCATCGCGACCTGTTTGGATTGCTCAGCATGGGAGCGAGATCTAAATTTAAAAGACATTTCCTGGACTGACACATTCAGCGTGCTGGCCTGCTTTCATGGCCACTTTTATGGGGAACACATTGATGCATTTATGCGTACATATTCACACACACAAATAAATGTGTCTGCACCACTTGACATTCAGAAAACTGCTGCAAAATGGCACAATAAACATTTCTTGAATTGCTAGTTTTCAAACATTACAGAACTGCAGCGTATTGCTATGAAAAGGTGAATGCAACATTGGAAAAGAAAAATGTGTGTGAATGTAGGTGTTTCTGTAGATTAATTCAGCGAAATTATATTTCCATTAGATTTAAGGATTACAGGAATAATTAATTGCATTATATCACTGACATATCACGGCTGGAGTGAAACAACAGGCAACAGGCGAGACCTAATGCCTTCATATAATAGTGTCACTCCGATTTCACATCTCAGACTCCATTAATGAGTGAATGGACAACAGCTTGAAGGGCATTGCTAATTAGTATTCAGGAAATGTCCAGATCCTGGCCAAATACATACCACAATTGGTGATAACAGGGAGACAAAAGTGACATTAAACTGACGTTGTTTTAATTTGAACAAATTAGCTGTTTAGGTAATCTAAGATTGGGGAGGGATACTAAAGAACAAATGATACATAAAAAGACAGTAATCCATTTTATAAGTGGTAGGACCTGTCTTGGACTTACTGACATGATAAAATGGTAATGGGAATATACATCAGTGATTCTTCCTATTTTTGGATTTAATTTCTACACTGACAAAAGGACAAAAAAGACACACGCTCCTGGGAATACATTAACTGAAAGGGAAGAAACAGCAGTTCTGCCATGTGAAGATAAATTTCAACACTGGAATTCCTGAGTCTCTCGCTCTCTCGCTCTCTCTCTCTCTCTCTCTCTCTCTCAAATGCATCAAGCTGCACAAGCAACAGATGCATTAACACAACCAATCTCTGCAATCCCAATTGTGCATAAGCAGAAAGGATCTTCATAATGCATGCAAAGAATATGTCTAATTTGCATAGCACAGACATCAGCCTCGGATCCAAACACGAAAAATAATCAGGATAAACTCACATGATCAGCTACAGCATTCATTTGTAATTGCTCCCACATCTTTAAGTCATCCTCGGCCAGTGTTTTCTATGAGAATAAGTGCTATTCAGATCACATATTAGAGACAATGCGACACATTGATATTAACTTTAAAAAAAAAAAATTAAATAATTTCTCAAATTCTGCATCTTAAACAAATAGTCAATTGTAGTTTTATGTGTATTTATTAAACATTTTGTACTCCAAAATAAACTAATGTAAGAAAAGAGTGCACATAAACTTAAATATCAAATATCAGCGCAATATATTATACAATACAGAATCAAAAATCAAAAATGCTAGAATTTGTAAGACCATCTTGTACACAGCAGCCAATCTTAAACAGGATTACTCAAACAGATTAACCCAAGGTCCAGACCTTAAACTATATACTGTATGACCGACATTTCATCCATATTCATTACAAGCACTTCGTACTCCTCCACCTGTTCAACGCTTCTGACCAAAGTAGCTGCAGCTTGATGACAACACATGCTGTCCTGATAAGCCGGTATAGCCAACCCTACCTCAAAGTAACTAAAAATGCTGTGGTGTGGTATGAAGAAAGCAGTGAATAAATGAATGCTTCAGAACTTCAATGAACTATAGCAGCATTGTATGGAGTGGTCCAAATTGCTTCCACAATCTTGTAAGAGACTGATATTGCCATGCAGAAAATAATAACATCAAGTTATTGCTGCTGAAGGTGGTTCTACAAGCTATTGACAATTCAGTATGGCAAGAATCAACAATAATAACATCTATAAAATTATATAATTATAAAGATTTGCTGGCATAGGGGCATGCAATATATTTTCAATGCAATTACTCAAATCTGTTTTATTTTTAGAGGTAAACAATGAACCAACTGCCTTTAAAAACAACCGAATCAGCTATCAAACGTTGAGCATACCTGTCAAGGCCAAAGACTTGGTCTCAAGAACAATATTTAGGGGACACCCAAGGACTCAATGTGTTCCACAATGGAGAGTATTTAACATCTTTAGATCCAACATGACCTCTTGAACATCAGTTTTCTGTACATGTCGATGCAATGGCAGCTTCAGTATTCTGCAAGTTCAATTGTTGCTGCCTGTGAGCCTTTAATGCTTTTACAACTCTCAGCATAAACCTCTGTGGAATTGTTTTAGGGCAGCCCAATTTTCTTGATATCATTTTATCACATCCTGAAAGCTTTGCCACAAACAAACAATCTCTGTGCAGCTCAGCCATGAGCTTTAGATGTCACCCTATGATACTAATTGGTAGTGTGTTCAAACAGATGTTCCAGATATCTTTATAGGGAGCGAAAAAGGCAGCAAATTTGTTCTTATCTTGCCGTGTGCAAAGGAGAGAGAATTATCAAAATTGCACCATACCACAGGTAACAAGAAAAAGCAGCACAAGTGCGACAAGTGAGATTAAACCTCTTTCTAAGTAAAGTATTGATGAATTTATGTTGAGTTCTCCATGTTAAGAGGCATAATGATGGAAAGATTAGATGAGAGCCAAACTGTTTGGAAATTACATTCAGAGCAAACGTCAATTTAGGATTTTCGACGAAACAAGTCTAGAAAGATAATGAAGAAATAGAAAAGCACAGACTTTAGCTTGTGTGTAATTTCTATAGTTAACTGCTGAGGTTCAAATTAACTGTCAAAACTCTAAAGAGTATAAAAGAATTGATGCAATACAAGCCGATATAGAGGAAAGAACTATCTAGAAACACTGGGGTAGCCTTCTGAGATTCATATAATATTTCATTAATTTCTGTCACATTTTCAAAGCATCTAAAATTATCTTTTTGCTTTTCACGCTTTTGGTACATTTCCAGGAGGAGAAGATTAAGCTTCAAGCACAGCCACTTTGCTCATGGCTAAACTTAAGGGAACAAAAATGCACTGAGGCAGTTTGCCATTAAAAAAATGTACAGAGGGGAGAAGAGCCTCAGGTAACAGATTGTGTAATTTCACCTTGATGTAAAAGCTGAACAGAGATGAAACAAAGAGCAGTAATGCAGCTTTTAGGTTGGCTTTTTGTGTTCAGGTCCACTTTGCCCCAAACCGTAATACCCACCTCAACCGGCTCTTTGAATTATCTTTGTCACCATTGTGGAGTTGTCATGGCAACTGTTTTGGAAAGTCATTCAGAGACGGTTTTCAGCAACAAGTTATGTTTTTTCCTCTTCTTTTCTTTTGCAGAGAGAACATGATGATACACAGGCTCTGTAAGTTTTTGTGTCATTTATTTTTTCACTTAGCTGTTAATTCCTTTTTGGGGTGTATTACATACTATTCCCCCATCTAGACAATCTTAATTAGTGGATCTTTACACAGCTGATATCCTAATCTAATCATATTTTATGCAAGACGAAGTTGTGGATGTCACGACAACCTAGATAATAACAGGGGTTTTGCAGTGTTACAATGACATATCCAAGAGAGATTGCTGTTATTTGATAAAGCAGAAAACCATAAATAGCATTCTTTGTGTCCAGTGGCAATTCTCTAACCAGTAACATGTATTTTCTTATATATCTTTTATAATTCTAAAAATGTAAAAGGAAAAATATCCTCATCAGAGTCCCTTTGATCAATGGTGTTTCAGTACACAATGACACATATGGAAACAAAACAGTTACAGCTCATATTGGTGCGGAAAAGAAAGTTTTCCTTTGACATAAGAAAACTTGTACTTGGAAACGAAAACATTTATACGAAAACATTTATAGTGAAACATGATTACCAAAGGAAATATATTGATATTGAAGCATAGAAGCGTCAGCGGTCACTTATACAATCTACATGAGCATTGTTGAAATGGGGGAGTTATTTAGCTGTATTCCCAAGAGCATGAATTGAAGGTATGTAGTCGTCTTTTTCCACATGAAAACATTTTTCCAGCATGAAACCCAGGTTTATTCGGTTCTGAACTGATTGGTGAGGAGGTCCAGGCTTATTGGCTGTAGTTTGTCAATTCACCTTTGAGGGTTGTTGAAGCCACATGAGTGGCCCAAGTTGTAAAAAACATGTTGGATCAAACTTGATCATCCCCAACTAAAGACTTCTACTGAGCAAACATTTCCCCACAAAAAGTTATGGAAGTCATGGTTACAAGTGGCTGAAATGAGTTTCCCCTGCAAGGTGGCTGCGCTATCCCTTAGAGATAGGCTGAGAAAATCATTGTAAAGTCATTACCAATCCTTTTTATCTCTCCAGCTTGCATTTTTTATTCTTTGGTTGGCCTTAAAACTAACTTTGTGGGAATAGACAGTGGAATCACGGGAATTCAATATGTAAGTTTAGTTATATTATACTGTCTGCCCCAATATTGCATATTGCGCATTCCTTTGCTCATTCATCAGCTGATTGCAATGTAAGACATGCTAAAAAGAGGGGCTTTTAGCTCTAAATCCTACAGATTGCATTAATTTGACACCTCTTTAAATTTTCCTTTATTAACCACTGATTTTCACTGCAGCAGAAAACTCTGCCCAGTTTCCTGACTGATTTATCAACATAAAAGCAGTGCAGCGTGAAGCAAAATGAAGTCGATTTTTTATGATTATGAAGATATACTTTTAGATGAAAGCTCTCCAACCACAGTCCATGAAAGTGTGATAAACAACTCCTGTGTGACATTTATGCCCTTAGCCACTAACCCTAAAACAAGGGTGTTAAAAAACAACGGCAACATTTTCAATCTCTTCAAACAGTTTCTGGAAGTACATGCTAATGTTATCAGTGTAAAGGGTCAGCAGTGTTAATGATGTATCCCATCAACCAGTGGGGGACCAGTGGTAAAACAGCCAACTTATCAACACTGCTACCTGCAATGTGCAGCCATGCAAAGATGACATTGTTTCCATTGCTGTCACCGCTTGAGGCCAAGACATTAAGTAATAGGGAGACATAATTCCAGACAGCTGTTGTTCTCCCTTCCTCACCAAGGAAGGCCAATACAGATGGGAAACACTGAGGCCTGAAAAAGCCTTGGAGGGCACTCTGAGTAGGGAAATGTGTGCCAAGAGCCACTTGCTTTGGCTCTTTCGCTCTACTGAGACACGACCCTCAAACAGAATACAATCACACCTGTGGGCCTTTCAGATCTCAGGCAGATTAGACGGAGGAGACCACGGAATACACATTTTGAGAAAGAGACATAAAAAGCAGCAGTTCAGTAGATAGTGTAGGTTTGTATAGTTATTTATATGTCACAAAATCTCCTGTTCTTTGTTCAGTTTTGTTGGTTGTACTTGAGTTATAGTATGCAACGCTGCCCCCTCATTGTAGGGTAGTACTGCAGTGTTTGCCTCACCTAGACATGCATCTGCAAGCTCTCTGAAAACAGATTGTAATATTTACATAATGAACACAGTTAACAGGCAGAAGGCTCTGTCTGTATACATATTTAACTTAGAGCAAAACAAGCCATTTGTCTATAAAAGGAACAATTTGATATAACAGGAGTGAAATGCATTCTTTAGCTTCACACCTGACATGATTCACAAAAATCTTTAGTGAATATTCTCACCATGAAAGGAAGTTTAAGGTAATAAATGTTAAACATTCTCCAGTTCTTCAATTGCAAGTTTGGTAGTGGAGTTGCCATGTTTTCCAGACCTTCAGATTTCTTGTTCCTGCCCTGTTGTAATGGAAGATCAACAATTACATACATTCCTGAAGTTGTTGTAGCCCTGCAGTATCCTGAGGCTGAGAAACCATACTTAATTTTTTTCTTCGTTCTTTTCTTCGTCGTTCTTTGTCACCTATCAGAAAGGCGGTGTTCAACTGATGATCCAGGATATCGCCTATGCCCTGTCCTAGGGTTGGCCCACATGAGCTGCGCTGTCCACCAGAATCCTGTCCTGTGAATGTTGCCAAACCCATACTCTAATGCTGTATTAAGAGTCCCAGACCGACTAGAGTCTAACAGAGTATTTATTACAGAAGTTAGGTTACACAGCACAGACGAACAGGCTGGGGAACGGCTGAGGAGAGCTTTCTCTCCTTCCCTCGCCGGTAATTTATAGCATATTGAACTCCTCCTTCTCCAGACCTCGTGACCATCAGCTTATTGGCTATTTTCTTCAACAGTGCCAACATCATATCAAAACACTGGCTATATGAACAAGCATTACGGCAAATTCAACAACGAAACACAATAGGACCAAAGATACGTTATTAGAGGAAGCAAGTCAATGACTGACAGAAAGCAACACAACAAAAGAGAAGTAAAAGTTAATACTGGTCTGACTTTTTATGGCTGCAGAGAACTCAGAGAAAAGACAGGATCCTAGATGGGTGCTTTCTTACAGCAAATTCCCTTTGAAAGTTTGATACTGGGATTTTGATATTGGAATCACATTTTTAATATTCTAATCATACCAAACTCATGTCTAGAAAGTCAGGAAATGTTCATAAAAGAATTGAATCTGTTAAACTATGAAAAACATATGTTGGAACAAACAATTGTCTTCACTAACCAACTGTTTGGTATGTGGAATAAAGGACCTATTCTTTGTTTTATTTTATGTTGATTCCATAATGAGGCAAATCTATAGTATTTCGTAGTGTAGGTGTTTGTGAAGGACCCTCAAAACAGGAAGACAGCAGTCGAAGGGAAAAGCATGGGGGCATATGTAACAGACAGTCCACGCTGGTTTTTAAAGCTCCAAAGTTTCTTTTTACCCATAGATTTGTGATATCCTTTACAAATAGCACACAATGGCTGGGTGGTTAGCAGTAGGCATCACAACAGCTCACATCCACCACATAAGACTTGTCACAACTCTCTGTCCCCCCCGCCAAACAGTATTAGCAGCAATATAACATTTTGGTCAGACCACTCAACTCCCAGTGAGTAGTACCCATCATTTTCCTAACTACAAAAGAGCCGACTATTAACAAACACATTCCATGGAAAATATAAAAAATTTGCATATATTTAGATTGTGACCAAATAAATCAACTACATAACAGAAAAACATCCAAACAAACTAATCAAAATCCCCACTCACTCCCACCCCTCTCTGCCCTAGCTCTTTGGTTCAACCCAAAGGCCCATTTATGCTCCCTGACAGACGTAAATGTGGACGTCCATTCCAAGTGTCTCTGTGTGTCGCTATCTTCATACTTCCATGCGCCGTTTATGTTGCTATGGCTAACCTCCGCTAAGGGGTAGAGCTGAGTTAATTGTTAACTCTGCGATACGACGTTAGTTTTCAGACATCGGTTGGAGGCACTTATGCGCGGCTATGAAGTTGTTTCTTACCACCAGCACGCCCTGAACACTTGTGGAGCCTTATTTATAAAGCTTGTGCAATTTGTGTTTATTTTTTCCGTCTTCATTCTTCTTCTACAGTTTTTCTCTTCCTGTTTATCTTCTTCTTCTTCCCTGGTTTGTTTCTGCTTCACTATGCTCAACACTGACACTGCGGTTTCCGGTAGTATTACTCCGTCTTCTGAGTCAAGTGACGGATGGGCAAGGAGCCTGAAAACGCACCAAATACAAATGTAATTGACGCAGAAGACAGACAAAACTTTCCGTGCGTTTGTGTATCCATCATCTGCGTCAAATATAAATGGACCTTAACCAGGTGATTATTCAGTAATGCCCAGCAGCTTGGGTCCTTAGGCTGCCTCCATGTGTGCACTCCATGAAGCAATGACCAGCAAGACCTCTGAGGGAAAGATGTTGGTTATGTTTTTAAAAAATAGCCCAAAACTTGGACAAAGATAACAAGTATCACAATATGTCCCCTTAACGAGGGGGTCCGGGATGCTACCCCCTCACACATAGATTTTGCAAAAGTTTGACTCAACCTTGTGAACTAACATGATAGAATTTCTGAATGATTGTATTGTTTTCCAACATTAGTCATCTGCTTTCTGTGTCAGATAGGATTGGAAAATGGCCTTTTCCCTCTACAAGAAAAATATTGATCTCATCCACTGGCAGCAATCAATACCAATACTAGCCTTGGTATCGACACTATCAATATTTAGATTGATCTGTCCAACCCTAGTTTCGGATGTGTGGTAGTGATGTTACTGTCACTGGGTTTAATAAGAAATCTTGTTCACAACAAGTTATATTATACAACCAGCCAAGTTTAACAGACATGACATAACACCTACTTGACAAGACACATCAAACAGATATAGACAAATACTGCAGCACTGTTCTTACATCACATTTTTTAATTGTCACTAAATATTTCAAATGTGCAAGCAGTTCACAGTGAAGGATTTATTGATATCAACGGTGCTCATTGTAATCAGCTCCAGCCACTGTACCAGACTGAAAGGGCTTCACATTTTTGAGTAATTATATAGCCTTACGGACATCCCCAAGAATATTGAGTCTTTTTACAGAGAGGAATCTGTGTGCAGGAGAATTCTTAGATGCATTGAACTGCTTTCTTTGAGTAGTTTGAAGAAATTAGTCTTGTGGGATCAGAGTTTAGCATTTTGAAACATGAAATGAGCACTGTAAAGACTTTTGTTTTCTCAGTCCAGGCTTTCTTGCCTAAATTCAGAATCTGCTGTTTTTGGTCTAATAGCAACATTCCCTTTAGAATCCTGAATAATTTCCACTCATCTTTTGAGGCAATTGTTTCACAATGTTATCTTGTTTCATAGCAAAACTCTGCTAAACCAACCAGGCTGAGGGCTGCCACTGAGACACATTTACTCATAAAATCTCATGAATGGGGCAAATAAAGACAGGGTCATTTTTAGAATATACAATTAACATTCTTCAAAAGGATTCTGGTGAGGAACTTCCATCTCTTTCCAAAGCAGAATAGATCGTGATTCACAACTTTGAGACAAAGTCAGTTAGAAAATCAACAAAATGATGCAAACGTTTGTGTTTCAACATGTTTTATGTATATTATTGTTAAATCATCTGCAGAGACTGAGGAATTCTCAGTTGGTAAAGCAAAGGTAGAAAACCATTGGGATTCTTGTGACGTTTGAGCTCTCTGCTGACAATGCTTGAAAAATAGGAAAAATAAGACATGCCACTATAATCAGTGTAGCCATAAGGGCTTTGAAGCATATTGGAAAACAAATTTAACTCAACACAGTCCACAGGCTTCTTCCAGTAATTCTACCTGATATAATATTACACAGTGAGGGAGCCATATTAATTCTGGGCTACTAAGTTCTTTGTACATGATCTCAGCTTAAATGGACAGAGAGACTGTGGTATGTTCTCTCGGGCAGTTGAATCAAAATTTCAGTTTCCTTGGAAAAGAAAAGAAATGTTTCAGTCTACTTGCATACTTGTGTATTATATGCCACATGGAAAGAATGCATAAGCTGTAATGGAGATGGGGTTTCTCTTTAAGCATTTATTTGACCAGGATTAGGGGTATGCAAGGTAAAAGGGTAACTGAATATGTCCTAAGCAATTTTTATATGCTGCATCAATGTTCTTTCAGTTAGGAAACCTTTCTAGAAGGACGTCACTCTGAAGTTACTGTTGCAAGAAGGTAGTTGTGAGACTATGAAAAATAGCTTGTATCAACTTTGAAAAATATTGCTGCCAATCTGAGGTAAACAGATTGAACAGTCACAGTAAAATTATCTTGACAGCTGTGAACGAGTTTAGCTTTGCCCTAGAATTGTTGTAGTACAATGAACGGTATGATTGTAGCTTAGAGACAGTGACAGCTCACATATCTGAAGGGGAAGAAATGTATGCAGTATTATTTGCTCTTAGAGGTTAAGCTCTGTTGTCTGAGATAATATATGAAAGGGAATTAATATAAGTTTGTGAATGGTTACATTCACAAACTTTATGATTCTGCAGGTACTATGACATTAGTTTAGGCATAAGAGCATTAGAACGTAAGGGGTGGGCAACTCCCACACATTTTGGCTGCTGAAACCTATTAGTTGAATGCAAACTATACTAGTTAGCTAATGTTAGCATACTATTATGTAGAAAATGATATAAAATATAGTATTATAGACTTTATAAAGAAGTAGTTTAATTTGAATCTCATTTACTGATTCACTCCTTTACATTAGCTTGCAACAGCCAATGGTCATAATAGTGCGTACCAGAAAAAAAAATAAAAATATATATATATATATATATATATATATATATATGGCCCACTGCATGGCCCATTATAATTACATTTCTGCTTCACACTTTTTTCCCCTCAAAATCTTTCAGAAGTTTTCTTAATATTTCTTTGAAGGTCCCATGTCCAAGGTTTGTTAACAAGTTTGATAAAGCAAACAATGTCAGCATACTTTTCTTCAGTGACAACAGCTTAAAGTCTTTGAATTTAAATAACAAAATGGATAATTTTCTGACAACTTGAACCTACGAAGACTCTTTGAGACATTAAAATGTGTCCCATTTCCTTTTATCTGTTCTTCTGGCAGCTGATTTAGGTCTTGCTGTAATATACCCCACAGCCAAAGTTCTTTCCTGCTTCCTTTTCTTGCTCACGGCACTCACTTTTTCCCCATGGCTGTATTACACCTCAGATCCTTAGATTTCCACAGATCAATTCATAATTAAAAATTTTCCCCTGGCATTCCCCCCAAAAAACTGGCATTTCTGCAAGTGTTAAGGATGGCATTTTTATATCTGCGGGGCTCACCTTTGGCAATGACACCCTGAGGGAACCGAATGGAAAATATGTTCCAATGCAAAGAGAATGTCATTTCATCTACTATTTTATGAGACAAGAAGTCTCATTATATTGGGATGAAAGCTAGGTGATGAATATATGATCAAATGTCAAACAGTAACCAAGAATAACCCTACAGTTGCAAATCAACCATCCAGTGACTGTGCCACAAATTACCACAAACCTTTAGATATGCACTCAATGGCAGTATGAAGCAGATGTAACATTAATTTATACTGTAGTTCCTGCACAGGGAAAAGCTGTCCAAGGTTTAAAAGGATGAAAAGTGAATTAAAACTTATTTTTTTCTCTGGGTAATTTTTGCTCTTTATGAACTGAATGCACACATATATGTATTTAATACATTTATGAAATTATTTTATAATATTTTCAACGGTTTCCTTCATCCACCTTTTGTGTTTGTTTCAGATCCGATGTGCGTGCGTTTTCCCTCTGCATGATGTGGTTGTTACATTTGCAATAATACAAAATGGCTGATTTTAATTGTTATTGTCCTGCTTTTTGGTTTTCTTTCTTTCTTATGCTTAATGACTTTCCTGCTTCTCCCACAAATGTTTTATTGCATGACTTGCATGGTATGTGATATTGCATTTTTTGCTCTAATTTATTTTGTTCCATGCCATGCATGCTTAAACTCTACCACTGCAAAAACGTAGACCTGAGGGGGGAGATCTTGTGAGGTAATTTACCATTATGTTGTTGATCAATATAGCTTACAATACCTATAATTACCATTAATTAATGATTTTGGGAGGAAAGAGAGTATGGATATCAAGTTTCGGTAACTTTCTGGGATTTGTTAGACTAATGCAGGCCAGTGAACAAATTTTGCAGAGGAATTCATTCATAACCTTTTTGCTCCACTACATGAGAAGTACAAGTACACATAGATTTTTAATGTTTTTCCCCCATGCATAATTTATTTCATGCCCCAACTCACATGCATGTGAAATGTATGCAACAACTGAGTCTGCTTTATTTCTGCATATGAGCTGTTGTACTGCAGATCTATTAAACCCTGTTCCACTCGGATGCTAAACCAAATTAGATGAGGTCTTGAACTTCACTCGGAGTAATGTGTTACCATTTACTTGCTCGATTAGTATTCTGTTAGAATGTACATGGTATAATCAGACAGAGCAGCAGCATTAAGGAGGAGAATGAGTGAGGTTCCATGAACAGGCAAGAAGACAAAAAGACTGACTGTGTATACAGAGCAAAAACTTGAATCAAATGTGATAGAAACAAGGAACAACCCTTTGGCTAAAAGCCCCTCTCTATTAAATGGTAACCCACTCTCTTTCTTGTGGATTCTAAACAGAACAATTCAGCAGAGTCCTTCTGAGACAGGGGAAAAGTTAATTTTCTACTGTATCCTACATATGTGCCCTTTTTTTGCTACAAGTTTTGATTGGTTTTGGACTCCTATTATATTCTGTTCTCTACCCCGATATGAGGATGAAATGACCTCATAATTAAAAGATGGCGGGAACATTTTGTAAAAGTCTGTGAACTTTTTACATTTAAAAAAAAAAGAGTGGCAGTAAAAGCTGAAGCATGAAATCAGGAAGGGACACAAGGTGCCCCCACTGAACCTCTTTCCTTGGAGAAAATAGTTTATATTATAGCATACTGCCTTAACCTCTTAAATATTCACACAATGTGATACATCAATGCAAATATACAGGAAGAAAATTAGCTCAAGGAGTCGGAAAGATGAACAATCAGCTGTCCACGTCATGTAATGTGATTTGGCCCTTATCAGACAGCAATACAGCAATTTTTTCCCCTCTCTCTGCAAGAACTGCTGTGAATAGGTGAGTGGACCTGCCAAAGAGTTTTTCGTAACTTGGCAGAAATAGTGGATGAAAATCATCAAAAAAAGCACATCCTGGCCAATGCTTTTGAGACCAATGAGACCAGTGAATCCATGAAAGCAATTCACCTTCATAACAAAAAAGAACAATACAGGTTGTAGTCTAATATTTTGGAATAAACTTGAAAAAAAAACAGAAAGAAAGAAGGTTTTGTGGACATCTTAAGGTCATTTGAAACAGTTTTTATGTTAAAATCCTAACTTGCCTAAAGTTGATAACCGGCATACAGCAGAAGTTTCCATTTAAGAAGTCCTTTTGAAGTCTTCATGGCAGATGTTTGAGTCAGGGTCCAGAAGGCTGTCCTTTTGACGCCTGGTTTTGAATTTCCTTGTACTGAATTTGAAGCCATTCCTATTTTAAGACTGCAGGTTAGGAAAGGTTTTTTTTTTTCCCCAAAAGTTGAGCCAAAGTCGATGCAACAAGAAAAGTCAATGAAATGAAATGGCAATACTCTTTATGGATTAGTTTCTCTAACCTTTCGTCGTTCCTTAGCTGTAATTGTAATATTATAGTCATACTGCGGTTCTCTCCCTTGAGATCTCTGAGCAATCTCGTTTCATTTTTAGCATGGTCTGTATTATGAGAATAAGTGCGCACTTTCTAATGACCTTCAATCTCATCCTCCAAACTCTACGCATTCGGCTGTAAAATAATCCGCCCATACCAAAGTCAAGCCCTTCAGTGTTGCTCTGATGTGGCATTAGATGTACACTTTTCTTTATTTATGGCACTGGGTGTGGCTAACAGTTCCCATACTGAAGATCCTATGAAAGAGAAGAAAGGATTTTATTTTTGACTTTGTCCTCAACGTTAAATCTGCTGAAAGACAACACTCATAATTTGAATGTGTTCTCTCACCCTTTCTATCCATCACCAATACATCTCTTCTAACTTACTGCACTTTCTCACTAGATTCTTTTCTTTCCCTCTGACCCTTTTATCCTTTTGTCACCCTGACTTCTCATCGTCCCACTACACACCAATGACTTTTACATATTAGACGACCAGAAAGGCTGATACATGTTTCTAACTAAAAAAAAAAAAAAAAAACATACATACATATTGATTGTGTAAGTAAGCACGATCGAATCAAACAGTCTTGATGACAGTAAGAATAGTTTCATTGTTTCCAGGCGCCAACCTTCCACTGACAGGTTGCAAATTACAGTCCGGACCAAGAAAATGTAGCGAGTTATTTTCCACAAAAACTTTATGCCTTAAGTGCTGTCTCTCGTTCTTGCCAAAGTTGAATTTATTTTAAATGTCACTGATTCGAAGGCTGCTACATTTCACATAGTTTATTCTGAGTCACTTGCCCAGTATTGTCACCATTAGATGTCACACTTAGATACCTGCTATGGGTGAATGGTTTGAATGTCTAATACATGTATATATTGATTGAAATTAAGTGGATCATAGCTATGGAGGCCCATTTTAACAGAATCTCAATCTATCCAGAGAAAAAAAGCAAGTGGGATCAAACAATCTAATTTAAAAAAAAAAAACTATAAAGAATGGTCCTAACTATTTATTTGAGTAGTCGCACTGCTTAGTATGATGAATGTATGGTTAACATTGCAATTCCATTTTAAGTGAAGAACATAATTTCAGCAGTGAAATCTCTCTGGGGTATTGTCAAAATAAAGATGAGTAATCATACAAAGATGATGCACTGGAGTTTCGAAAACCTCTGGCCATTAACATTGTGCAAACCATATCCAAAAAGAGGCAGGGTACTGAGTGAATGTCAACACAGCAGAGTGAATTGATTTGCAAAAACATTAAAACCTTATAGTCAGTTATAAATAGAACCAGGACAATATAATATTATATCCAACACTATAGAGTTATGGATTTGTCAAAAGAGTAATAAATGATTATTAATAGAGACAACTCTTATGAAAAAGAATAATTATATTAGGGTATTGTATTATGTATAAATGGAGTTCAAAATTGGTTCATTTTGTAATATACATGAAGAAGCCTCTTTTATTATTCAATAGTTTTCTTGTTTAGAAAATATTTTTACATCATTCCAATATATAGATCATTGTGGGTTAGGTAAGTGGTGCGGACTTGATCATCAGTAATCAAATACAGTAAAATGAGAAAAATGTATAATTAATAGGAAATGTTTCAAGTCATATTCACAAAAATATATTAATAAATGGAAAAAATCTTTGTGTTTAATATTGCCACATAATCACTGGGATTTATCTACCATCAGTTCTTCAAACAAATGTATTCTTAAGTCCACCCTAAATATTGTACGTATATATATTACGTACAATATATATTTTGCAAATTTTTTGTGACACACTACTCTAGGCTTAAATAAAAACTACCTAACATAATC
>JAVQJG010216757.1:0-32837 GCA_036024015.1 Craterocephalus amniculus
TTTAAACATTGAATTGCCATTTTAACAATTAAATTGCCATTTTAAATATTCAATTGCCACTTTGCCAATTGAATTGCAAATTGCACTTAAAGGTGCACATACGCTTCCATAAGAGTACACCTGTTTCAAGACAATGGCCTCGGTACACCCAAACCCTGACAGCTAATCAGGGACAGAACACCCACATACAAGGGTCACCAACTCAGGTCTTCAAGGTTTCAGATGTTTTCGTGCTGCAGGAGACACAATGTAGATGTAGTGGTTCCCCAACTGTTAAGAAAAACTGAGGGCCCTGAAATTCAGCCATAACACGGGGATAAACATTTTTAATAGAATGACTTATTGAACAGAAGTCTGAGCCAAGACCCAAAAAAATAGCAAATGGGCAATGATCACATACAGAGAAGCAGATGTCAGGATATTTAGGATAAGACAAGAATCTCCTGAGTCCGAGCATAAGGTCAATGTCCAGAGGGTAGGGGGCCATCAGGGACAAGGCAATGTATGAATATTCCAGCGATGTGAACTTTTTTGGCACCTTGGAAACACAAACACACCTGAAAAAACCACTAAACATTTCTTCATACAAGGCTATCATAATCATGGCAGAAACTAGAGAGAGTTTAAGTAGTTATGCACACAGGTGAACCGGAACCAATCAGGAAGAGCCCAGGTGGGCTGAATAAGGCTGATTAATGAAAAGTAAACACAGACATGGCAGAAACATGGGCCATGGCACAAGCTTGTTGTCAAGTTCTACACAAGCCTGTTAACTGACTTGAGTCAGGTGTGTTGCAGCAGGTAAACTACTAAAATCTATAGGACAATGGCCCTAGAGGACTCGATTGATGACCTATGCCCCAATGGATATCTGGGCCAAACAGTTGCTGATAAAGTTTGCACAAGCACAGTCGTCGATAAGTTAACAAAATTTAAGTTGTGTAAGTGGACAATAATGAATTGGCCTCATAAAAATATGAAAATGAGCCTGAACCTGAACTTTAAGTGACATAGAAATATATAAATATATACATTACAGAACGGGAATATATATATATATATATATATATATATATGTGTGTGTGTGTGTGTGTGTGTGTGTGTGTGTATGTATATATGTGTGAGGTAAAATACATAAATAAATACAACATATTTCAGGCCACAATCATCCGGAGCGTGTCCATTCTTTAGGATCTGTGGAATGAATCTCATAATTTTTGATAAGAAACATTGAAAACCATTGCTTCCCATACTTTCCTTGAGTGCTATTTTATAGTTTTGAAGCTGTTTCCTATCGGCACTTATAGGTTCGAAATAAAAGTTGAGTAGAATGTAAAAATGAAAAATAACATCTGCCAAATCATTTACTATCGTTTCTTTAATGTTGTATTATAATTTGCTTGTGTTTGCGTATCATGGCTAAAATGTGAAAAAGGTTTAAAACTATTCCTCCATCATAGCTTGGTTTTATATTGAAAGAGGTGCTGCAGCCTTTCCTGTCTTGTCCTAACTGCTGTAGAGCTGCTTTATGCTGCCTTCCATACAAATGCCCATTAAAACCTAGGCAATTTGGCGTCTTGTGCGCATGCGTAGTTTTTCATTCAAACCCAGCACGCACGCACCATAAACTCTGTCTCTCTGATTAAATCTGTCATCCCTATAAACTAAACATTATACAGATGTTTACGTAAGCTGAGAAAAAATTATCCAAACTGAACATATAATATTTTATGATACCTTTTTTGCTACTTTCTTGTTAAAACTCTACAAGCAACATACTGCACATTTTTATATCATGATAAATAATTTATGATAATGCAAGCAAATCTTGAAAATAATCTGAAAGATTTCCTCATTCTTTGTGTCGCTAATACTAAATTGTTGGTGCGCGTTTTTTCTCCCTGTAGTTTCCTTTCATTATAATGAAAGGATGAAAGGAAACTACATCATATATAATCTGCTCTTTTGTCTAGTAAAATACTTAAGACAAATGAATAGTGTCATTGAATTGGTTATTCTCTGACAGTGCAAGTTAAATTTAGTGCTGAGAAATAAGACTCCTATGACCTATGTGAGTTGCACTCAAAGGCAAAATATAATTAACTGTAAGGTACTGCTGCCATATAAATTTGGATTGAAAAGCAAAGGATGGTAAAATAAACAATGACTTTTTCACCACGAAGATGGCATTCTTAAAACCACTCTTTACACGGCTAAAATGCTAATAAAATATCCATAGAAAACCCCTTATCCAATAATTGCATGACAGTTCATTTTGGGGTGAACTTTTGTTCATGTCCAGCTGCAGAAAGTCCTCGCAGAACCGAGGGAAGAGAAGTATCCATCAAATGCAGCCGTATAAAAAAAATCTCGATCCCAGGTATACAATCATCAAGGCAATTACAAAACTCCCCCCCCCTACTGGTTGAAAACAGAATCGCTTTAACTGAGGCCAACCAACAGGTTGACAGTGCATGGACTTGAGCAATAGAAGAGAGCGATATTTTCTGTAGAAAAAAACACAACTAAACATAAAAGCAAAAATAGCAAATAAATGAAACCACAAAAAACACAAGTTTATATATATTAAATATCTCATCGGTTCTCCTGTATCGATATCTAAAAGAATAAAAAGTCTTCATACTGAATTATTTTTATCTTAATCACAGTCTTGGTCATATTGTTAAAAAATAGTATAGCCCTAAAATTTTTTGTCATTTCCTGTCCATAGCTACACATGGAATTTTATATTATGTCATATTCATAGAATAAATAAAAATCACAGACTTTATCAAAGTTGCCCTCAGACATTGCTGTCATCTGAGCCAAATGATCAGTTTTCACAAAAATAGATTAGACTAAACACTGCATGCACCCTCATGCAAGCGAGGGTGTTCTGGTTATGATCACTGGTTAAAACAGATATTGCTATAATAAACCTTTGTTACAAAGTTTTTTCAGAATGATATGAAAGAGGAAATCCTTGAACATCTCACATTAAATTCAAAATAATAATAAACTCTCCCTGGTTTATCGGAAACCTCAAAGCGTGCGTTTCCAGTACTTAAAACAAACAAACAAAAAAACAAAGCAAAACAACAAAAAAAAGATTTTTTTTTCTAAGAAAAAAAATCAGGCACCTCTGAGTCATACCTGTCTATCACCTGTCAATTTTTCCCTCCCAATTGCTGATTCGCACAGCCAATCAGCTTCCAGCTAAAGCTCTTGTGAAACCAATGAGGGTGCGGTTCCCGTGCAGCAACCCATGCTGATGTCGGGATAAAAACTTAGCCGTTGTGAATAAAAAAGTTTTGTGAGGAGAAGGAGGGAGGGGACAGAGCAGCGGTACGAAAGTCATCCGGCCGCGAACATGACCGACGTTGAGACGCAGAGCGCCCCAGCCCCATCCCCAGCCCCGGCCCCGGCCCCGGAGCCGGTGGATGAGAAGCAGCAGCCGGAGAGGAAAGTCATAGGTGGGTGTAATTGGTTGTCCAAGAATTTCCACAAAGCTCACTTTGTTGTAAATGTAGGTTCAAAGACTGGTAGTGACTGAAGGCTTGCAAGGTGGTTTATCCGATACTTGCTATGGTTGACTCGCTGATATGCGGGCAAGTCAAAGTAAAGACCCAACATGAATCGGCGGATCAAACTCAGACACGGCACCGTGATTGGATTCGGTTTGTGACAAACACGTGCTGCACGACTCTTTGAAGGTATTTTCCTGGGAGTTATTAAAACCATCAATTTCAAACCTTGGTCACATGAAAAGCAACATGGCTAGTATTTAGACTATTTGGCAAGCTGCAATAAAACCATAAAGACTTGGAGTGAGTTTAAAAAAAGTTTATTCCTATCATTGACGTTGTTTAAGTTACAATTTTTGCGCAAGTTAAGTTGGAAACTGACATGAGTGTGGAAGAGTTTGCTAACTTGACCATTTGTGTATATCAGGGCTTTTTCCAGTGTCGCGCGCACCATGTCTCAGCTGCAAATGATCTTACTAAATAGCAGAAGCGCCTGTTAAATCGTAAAGTGTTCCTTAAAGGTAATGGCTCACCGCCTGTTTTTGTGAAGTACAATACATAAAGTTATACGCGTGAGTTTTTTTTTGTTTGTTTTTTTATCCCAAAAAAGTTGGATTGTGTTGTTCTGCAGTTCTCCCTCGTGACCTGGTTTTAGAGTCTTGCAGTTAATGATTGCCAGCCAGGTTGCTAGTAATCCAAAGAAGATAACAGCAGGCTGTTCTTTAACTGCCTCCATAACTTTTTGTCTCATGTGAATTATTTTTTAAATGATTTTTATTGACTCTTGATAATATGGTTCTGTTTCAGCCACATTAGTTCAAGGCACAGTGAAATGGTTCAACGTGCGTAATGGCTATGGCTTCATAAACAGGTATTTGCTTTTTGGCAATAGCTGAAGTAAACCAGTTTTAAAATACAATCCTTATCCACCATTAATGCTGTGGTGTTTCTTACAGAAATGACACTAAAGAAGATGTTTTTGTTCATCAGGTGGGATCAGTTCTTTAATATTTAGCCTGCATATGTGTATCTGTTCCTCTTCTGATGATAAACATGTTCCCTCAGACTGCTATAAAGAAAAACAATCCTAGGAAATTCCTTCGTAGTGTTGGAGATGGTGAAGTCGTCGAGTTTGACGTGATTGAAGCGGCAAAGGTAAGGAACAAGGGATGTTTTTTTTTAGGTTGAGTTATAATTTTCTAATCTGCTGTTAATCAAAATTGTAATTTATTTCAATGTGTGCCTCCCTCAGGGTTCAGAGGCAGCCAATGTGACGGGCCCAGGAGGCCTTCCAGTGAAAGGCAGCCGCTACGCCCCGAATAAGCGCCGTTTCCGTCGACGATTCTTTCCCCGCAACCCTCGGCCCGGCGACCCGAACAAGCCAGCTGATGGCCAAGCTCCTGAGACGGATGGATCAGCAGACGATGGGGCAGCGAGGCCACAACAGCGGCGCCGTAGGCCCCGCAGACCGCCGCAGCAGACAGAAAATGTAAATGTGGATGGCAGCTTGAAAAGCACTTCTTATAGAACAAGAGAAAAAAAGTGTTTTTTTTTAAATAAGTGGGATCACAGGAAATTTTTTAGAGGTCTGATACGATGATTTGGTTGCATTTTGCAGGGTGAAGCTGGAGAACAGAAGGATGTAGTCGCAGAGGGTGACGAAACTCAGCAGAGGCCACCACGACGCAGATTCTGGCGCCCATATCGCAGGTAACTCAGTGCTGCAAGTTTTTATACATTTTTGATGGTAAAAAGTGATATTTCAAAGTCTTTATTCTACATGAACCTTTAACTTGCTCTTTCATTAACTCAGACCGTTCCGCCCTCGCCCACCTCCCGATCAATCTGCAGATGACAAGAAGACGTCTGCTTCTGAGGACACCAAGGAGCAGGAGCAGGGCGAGGAGAAGCCGGCGGAGGCTGCTGAAGCCACCGAGAGCCCCCAGACTAACGGAGAGTCCACAGAGGGCCAAGGCCAGAAACAACGCGGGCCGCCTAGACGACGCAGGCAAAGACATTCTGAGTCCTCTGCCTCAAAAGCAAGTGTCCTTTTTTTTTTTATTCATAAAAACTAAATAATAAATGTTGCAATGGTCAGATTAGTTCCATCCTAAAAATCTGATAAAACTGTTTTAAGAGTAACCTACGTTTTTAAAAATCTTTTTCTGTGTGAAGAATGATACGGAGAAGTCGGCATCAGAACATGACACGCCTCCTCCGACATCCAAACCAGCAGACCTGAAGTCCGCATCAAAATCTCCGAAGACCTCTCCTAAAACACCGAAATCACCTGAGGTAAGGAGGCACGTCGTTAGCATTGGGTTAGCTTTCTGTGAATCTGAAGATGTGACTCAACCCTTTCATCCCCTTTTGTAGGACGCTGCCACAACAGACCAAGCTCCGACAGAGTGACTCCCCACTCTCATAACTTTGGGCAAGGGATGGGACCCCACCGAAAACGGTGGAACCACGGGTTGGGACCCTGGAGGGGAAAAGATTGCACTTATTGTGCCGCCATATTTGCTACCTGAGGGACTGATGATGGACGTAAAGGGGCTGTTTGGTCAAGTAAATGGAAATAAGGAGGAATATTGGCATCAAAGAATGAGAGGATTTTTATGGAGTCTTAAGATGTAGCTTATTTTGGGACTTAGGCTTTAGTTGAATGCAGGGCAAAAAAATTAGGCTCACATTCTGGAAACCAGGATTTCAGACCAGTATAATCTATAAAGGATTAGAAATATCTTGTTTGAATGTCTTTTTCATTCCCTGTGCCTAATTTGTGTTTTATTTTTTTCTACCCTTTTTTCTATTTGCTTCTTGGGTCCTACGGTTGGAGAACAGGACCTTTGCACTACCCCCCCTCCCCCAAATGCTACGACCTGCCTCGTCTTGTCACGCTTCGTCCCTCCCTCCCCTCTTCTTGTCTTGTCCTGTCTAGACGTCGACTTTTGAGAGGAACTGAACTGGGAAGAAAGGGGATACTGGTGGGCACATATTTGGAACTTTAAAAATACAACTTTAAAAAGAAAATGTGGGAGGATAAATGGACAATCTGCTTGGTAGCCCAGTTATTCCAGCCCCTCTAGAAAGAACTTTTTCTTTAATTGACCAGATGGGGTACATCAAGGAATTTAGAAGAACCAGCCTTGTTTTTTATTTAGCTTTTTAATTTAAAGGGAAACCCAAGCAGGTGTAGCTGGTGGTGCCTATGGGAGTCGGTTTAGTTCCGTTGCCACCAGAATAAACTTCCACTCATCTCCTCAGCTGAGGATGGATTGTTGGACAAAATTGATTTCCTGAGTTTTATTTGTGCTTTTCTTTGGAGGGGATTACGTGCAATGTCTGTACTTAAAATACTGTTGAATAAATCATGTTTGCAATCTCATTGAGTTAATTCGTCACTGCAATGCAGAACAACAAGCCGGACTGTTTTTTTTTTTTTTTTTTTTTAGATCAGACTGACAATTTCTTCTACAAATTAACCGAAGCCCTTGTGTGTTTACAGCAAAAAATATTTACAGCATTTGTATGAACACAGCATCAAATCACAGGTTCTCTATAATAATCTCAACACAAATCTGTCAAACATCACAAATGGCAGGCAACAAAAAAAAACATACAAACTTGGTTGTGACTATAAAATTCAGCTACAGTATCCATATGTAGCCAGTGTAATTGCACATCTCGTCCTAGCATACTGGGCTTACAAAACCAAAAACCAGCTGGAGTGCATGAAGAATTGAAACTTTCAGAGCCTCATACCATAACATTTTCAAACTATTTACACAACATACCAAAATAGTTTTTTACAAATGGCATTTCTGCAAGTTATGCCTCAGGTTTCGTCAGAAATGCACTTTCACGCCTAAGTTGGGAACACAACTGGAAGTTTGGCAGTAAAGACTTTAAGCCATCGGTCAAATATATATATAGTAGTTGTGGTTCACTAGACGACCTATTCTCGGATTCTTTGTTTTCAGTGCATAGATGGGATTCTACAGAAGCGTTTATCCAACACTTGTCTCTGTACAGCAGATTTTTGGATAAATGTATTAATCAAAGTTAGATTTTACAAGAAAAACACTAAAACCGTTCAGTGCCAATGTTTAGTATGTTGGACCTTTTTAAGACCTAATTCTGTCCATTTTGTCAAAGATTGTTTAAAGGAGAAGTTCAGCATTTTTCAACCTGGACCTATTTTTTAGCATGAAATATGATCATTTACTCACCCAGACAGTTTTGGCGCAACTTGCACTCCTTCGGAAGATATTTAGATCCATTCGCGATCAGCATATATCCATATAATGGGAGCGTTCGGGGGACAAGTGCCGATCTGATCTGCGTCTAAATAAGGCATTATCTGCCACAAAATTATTTTACCAATGTGTTGTTAGCAAATGCTAGTCCGATCCCTCCGTGACCTAGAAGCAGCTTGTACTTCCTTTGTTGTCATTCTGGGGTTCTTTCAAGCCTCTGGCGCGTACCTGCCACGGCAATGACGTCACTACCATGCGCCATGGCAACAGGGTGAATTCAGTCCGTGCTGTAGGACGATCGGCGATATTCTATTTTTACAATTTAGAAAAACACGGACCATGTTGCTATTATCTTAGCAAGTAGCCGATCGTCCTACATTGCGGAGTGAATTCTCCCGAAGGAGTTCAAGTTTCACCAAAACTGTCTGGGGGAGTAAATGATCGTATTTCATGGTACAAAATAGGTCTAGGTTGAAAAATACCAAACTTCTCCTTTAAGATAATGTAAAGTTGCATCAACTTCCTAGTTTCTGTACCCCCAAACTTGGAAAACTTTGGATGTCTTTGTGTTAAAGTGCAGGAATTCCAAAGTGTCTCAGTTGCCGTCCATCAATACTGCATCTGAATGCATAAGCATGGAATAAAATCCTATTACAGTGGCAGTCAATGCCTCAACAGTCCACATCGTCCAGAGTACAATGGTCAGCCTTTAACTGTCAGGTTTGCAGCCTTTGTCGAAAAACCGTAGTGATTACTACTGTACTGCAGTGGTACCAGCCAAGGACCATTTCATAACACCCAAATTGTCACACACTCAACACTGCTTTGGCACCACAATCCACATGAATACAATAAATCTAAGAAACAGTTTGTGGTAGGGGCCCTTCAACAAAGTTCCTCTCAGGTTCTCTGTTCCAATTTGATGTGAAAGGAACTCTTCAATTGTTGACTTCCTCCCCCAAATAGTCAAGCTCTGTGCTGGGTTTGTCCAGGTCCAGGTCCATGTCCATGTCCATCATGCCTCCTGCCGAGTGCTGGTTAAAGTTTGCTGCAATCTGGTCAAAGGTCTTCCCCCGAGTCTCTGGCACTCGGAAGAATGTGAAAATGAGGAAAAAGAAGAGAAGAACGGCAAAGATCAGGAAGACGTACGGTCCACAGAGGTCCTGGGGAACGATAAAAAGATGGGATGAAGACAAAACAAGGGGGAAAAACCTCACAATCATATTGGTGGGCTTCTCGTTGAGTTTCGAAGGTACTCACTGCAACATATTGGAAGCCCATGCCAATGATGAAGTTCGCAGTCCAGTTGGAACATCCCGCCACGGCCATGGCAGCCGGCCTCGGACCCTGAGAAAACAGCTCAGCGACAAAGAACCAGGGGATGGGACCTGGGCCCACTTCAAAGAAGGCCACGAAACCAAAGATAGCGAGCATGCTGATGTAGCTCATCCAAGGAACGCTGTCCTGTCGAGCAAAAGTAGGGAACATTCAGAGGTTTGTTGAGACTGGTACGTTCAGTACAGTGCAGGACACTCAGCTACTCACAAGTAAAGCCAAAGCCATGGTCATGATAACGGCACAAACGCACATTCCTCCCAATCCCAACATATGAAGCGTCCGTCGACCCGTCCTCTCCACCAGGAAAAGCTGTCCATGTGAGAAAGACAGGGCAACACAGAAGCTGTTGTCATTAGCTATACAACTCTGATTTTCCTGTCAAATCTGATTCTTTCTACAAGCATAAAGGTTCTGCATACATGCTAACGGCTTTGTGAGGTTTTATTCTGACTTGGGGCAGTACAGTCACATATGGAAATTTTGTTTTACCATGTTTACATTCAAATTATAGCTAAAATGCTATCAGTACCTAGTTAGCTACATTTTAACCCTTGAGTTACCCCTCAGAAAACTTACATGTATGACACTTCACGTAGACTATTTTGTCCACTTTCTAGAAGGTTGGGCTTTTGACATTTCATACATGATGGCACTTCCTCACCAAGAGTCAGCTCCGGTGAGCAGGATGATTGTGAGGGAATTTTGAATTGTTGGAAGTGGACAAAAATATCCAGGGGCATTCAAGGGTTTAACTAAAATGGTTAGGATCACCTTTTACTCATCAGATAAAACTAAATTGGCTGATATCTGTTTATTTTGACCAAAGTGGTAGACTAGCAAACAGACCTAAGGCTTAGGCTAGCAGCACGGCCCTTCCTGACCTATTTAATGACACTAACACTTCTTAAATTGACAAACTAAACTTGGCCCACTTGGATAAATGAGCATTTTAACAGGCAGGCACAAGAAACAGAGTGACCACATCCTCTTATCTTGTTTACTCTCTGATAACAGCGTTAAACAGTAATGGAGACGCACTGATTGAGTCCATGTGGGTCACAGTAGGACTGTAGTCTTTACAGTGATGTGTGATTCACTGTGATTTACCTTTCTCTTGAGACGAAAGGTTTAAAGGCCAAAATAAAGGCATGGTTAGTGCGATTCCTCACCGAGACCACAGTGAAGGCACAGTTTACTACTCCAGCTCCTATTGTGGCGTAGACTGGACTCTGGACTCCCGCCTTCATGAATATACTGGTGGAGTAGTAGAAAATCTGCAACACGGTTAGACAGATTCAGGTTAGGTCAATATGACACTCAAGAGATTCCTAGTTTTAGAGCATCACATAAGCTCACTGATACCCTGGTGTTAAACATAAAGAAGGGTGCAACATTATAGGAGATCAATTGGTAGATACAAGTAAAAGGAGACTTACTGCATTGACCCCAGAGAGCTGCTGGGAGAGTTGCAGCAGAATGGAAATGATGATGGGCTGGCGGTATAGAGGAGAACGGAAGAGCTCCAGGATGGACACCTTCCTCTCCATGTCCATCCTCCTTTTTTCCTCCTTCATTTCTGCCAGCATATCGCCCACCTCCTGCCGACCCGTTAACCTCCTCAAACCTGTACAAGGGAAAAGTTTTAGCCCACCAAAAGAGGGCACTTTCACAACTCATTTCAAAGGATGAACCGGGTGACTTTTTCCTACAGGTCAAAATTTAATGGCTATTTATTGGTAAATGAAAGGAATTATACTGCAAAAACTGCAAAAAAAATGTTTTTTTACTCATACTTAGGCAGCTCATTTTTGCAGTGTAAGGGGATACTTTTCCACAACAACAAAAACATAATATCCCAACCTTGATCATTTGAAATTACTAAATTAAAGAAAAGATAGGTTTGTGCTTCAATCTAAATAAGTCACGAGAGAAAAATAGGTGATGATGAAACGTTTGATGTATTTCTACTTTTACCATTCTGCAGTTAAAAAATGTTTTCAATAAGACCCTCCCTTCATCTTGAGTGTTCTCTTCTAATAAGAAAAAGCCTCATCTGTGAGTGTGAGAGTCGCAAAATTGCTACAGTCCTGGTTACATTAAAAGAAAACAGCTCCAGATGCACTGACCGCTCTTGGCATGGTGCTCCTGACAGCGGACGATGTAGAGGAATCGAGGGCTCTCGGGGCAAAAGGGCAACAGACCCATTTGGAGTACGGTCGGCACAACGGTCAAACCCAGCAGAACAGGCCACAAGTGCTCACTGCCAAGCAGCGACTCCAACCCGAGGATCTGCACGGGGTGAGGAAAGAAGTTCAATTTTTTTAAAGAATGATCACATCCAATGTTTTTACAAAATAATCATGATAGACTGGAATAAAGTCTGCTTAATTAAGGAAATTCAATCCAAGAAAGAAACTGCAAGGCTTAAAAGGCCTATTCATGGGAGCAGGTTTTAACTGGTTTAAAAGCTGCTTGAGTAAGTTAAAGTAAGTAAAAGATGTGAAGTCAAGAAAGAGTGTTGCCTTATTGTTCCTACAGCACTATACCTGTGCTATAAGAATGCCAGTGACTATAGCCAGCTGGTGCAGTGTGCCCAGAGCCCCTCGAAGACTCGTAGGTGCTATCTCACCCACATACATTGGTGTCAACGCAGATGCCAACCCTGTGCAGAGGAAAATAAAACATATATATAACAGGCAGGAAATGACCGACTGCAAGATTGCTATTAGAAGAAAGATGACAGAAAAAGCAGCATAGCAGTGGAAAACTCACCACAATAAGCACCGATGACGAAACGCCCGAGGATCATCATTTCAAAGGACCGACAGAGCTTTGCCATTCCCATCAGGCTCGCACCGATGAAGGCCAACATGTTGTTAATGAGCATGGCTTTCCTCCTGGAAGAAAGATTAAGAAGCAAGACAAACATCTTTGAAGCTTTGTTGCCCACATTTGACATGTCCTCAGTGTGACTCCTAATATGATCTAGAAAAACCTTTCTTCATGAAAAAGTCATAGAAGTATTGATGGTTTGCTTGTTTTTTCTCAGCTCCATATTCTAAACATACTTATTGAGTGGGAACAGCATGAAAGTCTGGTGTCTCAGCCTCTAGAGGGCAGCATCATACAGAAACACTGAGTCTCAATCGTCTCTGAAACTTGTCCTGTAGTTCTTTATTTGAAATGTAAATGTTGTAGACGACTTAAAGAGAAGATCATGAAATATAAAACAACTCCCAATGACACCTGAATATGCCCAGTTCACATAGTAAAATATTTATGTGAATGTGATCAGGATTTTGAAGCCACCGCCAGCATAGCGTCCTCAGCATAGATTACTGAGACAGACAAAGGGACCCTACTGATGCTGAAGAGAACTTGAAGGAGAATTTTGCTTTTTTTGAACCTGGGGTCTGTTTTCATCTTTCCTTTCATACATGTGAGTGATGGAGAAAGGAATTTTCAAGATCGCTCCAGTATTTAGCCGGGCAGGCAGCTGACAGCACAGCTAATGATGAGTATTGGGCAACTCGCCCCGCGTTTAAGTTCGCCATAAAAAAGTACTTTTTTTCCACACTGAAGTGCTCTGATAGTCTCAACGAGTGTCCGACAACGTACAAGAGAGGAGAAATGAATTTAAGTATCTGTATTAGATGGCAATTGATATGTTTTGGTGTCTGTGTCCTGTTGTCTGTGTCCAAATCTGAAGGGGTTATCCTGATAACTCGCCTCAAAACACCGGTTGGAGATTCCACTACCTGACCAGTGGTGTAGTCCAGGGTATACGCAGGTATACGGAGTATACCCCTTTTTTGCCAGTCAGCTTTGGGTATTCCCACTTCTAAACCCCTGTGATGTGCACCATTTCTTTTTTTCTGCAAGCCTAATTGTCATTTTTTTCTCAAGTATTGTGAATCCATGACCCAGCCAACTCTGCCTCTAACTGGCTAGTACTTGCTGGTTCAACTGGTTAACTCTGAATTAGGCATGAGGACTGATGAGTCAAAGTCAATGGTGGATGAATGTCTTCACAAATGTACAACTGGTTTTGTTATTGCTGGGGCCACATAAACATGACATTTTGGGACCATAGGATCATGTATCAGAAACTATGAAACAAAGCTTACATGTAATGCAGTTATTTGGGTTACCTCTTTTTTAAATGGGCAAAAAATCGAGAGTATACCCACTTCTCCAGGGAGCACTACACCACTGTACCTGACACCAAACGATCGTAAGGTAATAGAGATACTTTTGTTCATTTCTCCTCTCTAGTACGTTGTTGGACACTTGTTGAGACTATCAGAGCACTTCAGTGTGGAAAAAAGCATGTTTTTAGGGCAAACATACATGGGAGCAGTTGCCCGATACTTATCCTTAGCTGTGCTGCTAGCTGCCTGCCGGGTTACACATTGGAGCGATCTTGAAAATTCCTTTCCCCATCACTCACATATATGAAAGGAAAGATGAAAAGTGAAATTCTTCTTTAAGTCCAGTCTCTCTCAGTCTGCTTCACACGTTTTTGTTTTTACGTGTTTTTTTTAAATTAATGGGCATCATGTTACTTCGCAAAAAAAATAAATAAAAAATAAATAATAGAAATGTGAAAGTTCTGAGAGCCCAAATAATTTTCACTTCTCAGTTCATGATTTCTTGTGAGCATGTAATGCTCTCTGAACCTGAACCAAATTAAAAGAAAACTTGATGAATGTTCACTACATTAGTAGGTGTAATTATTTACATGAAGCTTCTCCTCTTTCACTCAGAGGAGACTGCAGAGATCACAGCATACCGCCCGGAGGTGGATTACTCTAACGTCCTCGAATGTAACAATTTGTTGCACGAAAATCAAAATGGGTTGATGTTTTTCATAACGCAGTAAAATGTCTCCCTTTCAGTATACGACATGTTTTCTATGTTGTGATAAAATGTTGGTTAATGATCCCTGTGATGTGTTGCATCTGTTTGTAGATGCATTTCACACAATATCTCAGCATTTTGAAAGTTGTAGATGATGATATTTTAAAGAAAAGCTGGAAAAAACGTTTGAGGGAAAATAGCTCTTACATTAATAAACAAAAGCTATACATATATTCTCCTTTAATGCTACTTCATTCTCAGTGTGATATAATGGTTTCCCACTTCTCTTTTTCTGTGTGACACATTCAGTGAGGCTGGTTTCTCGATGTCATATCAGAAAATTATCACATACAAACGTTAACCTGATATTTGAAATGACCTAGAGTAACTTTCCATTGGCCCTGTGCACCGAGTTAAAAATTAACCCGCGTGCAGAAACATTATCAACATTTTTGTAATATTTTCCAACCTCAGCTTATTTCCCGCATCAAACAATGAGACCACTTTGAAAAGAACATCTGTTTTTCGCAGAAAGCTTGAGTTGCATCTACACTTTGACCTCAGAGGTCGCAGCAGGCTTACTGGCTACGCCAGTGACAGCTGCTTTTTTTAGGAAGACTGCGTTCTTATTGAACCCACGATGAACGGTCACGCCCCCACCTCACAGACCTCAACACCCGTTTTGACCCAGAGCTGCCAGTACTCTTGAGATCCCCTTTCATCCTCAGTGGAGGCTGTGGGCTGAAGTCCAGGTTTGCATCCCAGCTCCGGTTACAGCGGGAAACTGGGTCGGCAAGAATCACCGCAGACGATATTCCTCTGAATGACTGACACTAGATGTCAGGATCCATTTTAGATTTATAACGAAGTCAGACTGATGCATCATGGCTGAAGACCGAAATAGTAGACCGGGCTTAAGATAGCAAAGGAAATTATGTTACAGTTGGGTTTGCTGATTGTTCCATGGTGTATATCTGAACAGATGCTAACACCTCACTTCTGCACCGTTACTACCACAATAAACATTTTAAATTTAATTTGTTTATCTGAGTTTTTTCCACAATAGTCTAGAGAGTCTTTTGATAAACTTTAAATCTCTTTTTTTTTTTTTTTTTTTGGTTAAGTTTCAAGGATGAATAAGAGATTTTCCTCTGTTTTCTTTTCTCTTTTTAGCCTTGCTCTGCAACACTAAATTAGATTAAGAGGGTGTGAAAAATGGACTTAGACTTGAACAAGCATCACATTAATCCAATGTTGAAACCACAGCTTACATTGAATATAACATTAAAGGAGCTATATCTGACATAAAGTCACGCTATTTTTGTTAGGGAAAGTGGCAATGTTTTAGCTTTGGTGTGATGCTCTTTCTCTGTCAATGGGGTTAACTTCCGTAACTTCCGGATTCCGATCAGCCAGAAGGAGCGTTCCGCAAAGGAATCCGGAAGTTATGAAGTTAACCCCATTGGCAGAGAAAGAGCGTCAAGCCAAATCTAAAAATTAGCCACTATTGCTAACTAAAATGGCCTGGACTCGTACATATACCAATCAATGAGTCATTCATTTATATGGACTTACCCCTTTTAACACATAATATACCGTGTATTTTTCTTAGAAAGATTGAAATAATATCACGTATAGCTCCTTTAACTGAATGGGACCTGATGCTCATGAGAAAGTTTGGGTTCAGGCTCCGTTCAGGACACACAGAATAAAAAACTTGAGTGTGTGGCATCGTGAGATTCTCCTACCTGCCCAGCCACTCCGAGATGAAACCAACACAGAAGGAAGACAGCATGCCCCCGATGGAGAAGATGGCTACGGACAACGACCAGAGGGAAGTGAGGGTCCCTGTGGGGATGGGCTCTCCATATCGTTCCACCCACGTAGCATTGTAGTCCTCCTCAATGATCTGAGAAAATGCAAAGATAAGTTGTGGTTCCAAAGTAATTACATAAATTAGGTGTTTGACCTTTTTTTGTGCTTACAAATGTGTGTGTGCTTGTGGAAAAAAATGTTTTATTTCTCGTTTACTTGTTTCTAAAACTCAAAAGGCTTTCGGCGCTGGTTTAAAACAGCTGAGTGCATATCTGTTCACATTACCAAGCTTTCAATTGCAAGTACTTTGGCTCTGAACTGAAAGCACATCACTATAAATCCAAAATCCTTATCAACACATGAGCAGAGAGAAATCTATTTATATGTGCAGTAGACATAATGTAAGGTTATTGTATGAGTGCTATAACTACTCTATGTGGCTGAAACATGTTCAGTTAAACAAATACAGTAAGTGTTCGGTAGGCTTTTGCCAAAACAACTCTATTGCAACAGTCAACAAAGCAGGTTGAAAATCCCACAGAGACTGAGCGGCTCAGTCTGTTTGCAGTAAACCAAGATCATCTAACAATCTCTGAAAACCAGCAGCAGAGGCTGAGGGTGACTCTCCTGTCCATGCATCCCTCTTTTTAACTGTTCAAGTAACCCCACTTACAAGCTGGCTGTGACGCAGCCAATTGGAAGCATTTGGCTGATGTGCAACACATTTTCGTTTTAAGAATAGAGTGCAATGCATATGGACTCATAAATCATTTTACATGCATTTTCCCACTTAGTTCCTAAGCATGCCATCACACTGGAACATCAGATGTGACTGCGATGTGAGCAGCAAGCCATTTTATGTCTATAGCAGGTTGGTCCTATGGATCCATCTATATGGCACAACTAGATGGTTCACCAGAATGACTCCTTCCTGATTCTCCTGCATTTATCTCTTTTGTTTGAGACGCACTCAGTGCACTGCATATTTGGCCCCGTTTCCCACTGTCACGTTTGTTTTCTTAATTTCATGTGACAGCGTGACATATTGTTGTGGGTTCAAACATGCCACCATCTAATTTTAGGAAATAATGTAACGTCAGGAGAAAAACACGGAGCCATCGTTGTAACAAAACACCGTCTGAAAACATGACATTTTGTTAATGTGGGCCTTGAAACAACACGCCGCAGAATGGATATAGTAAAAAAAATGGATTCCTCACTTGCTACGTAGCAAACTACCACCTCTTTGCTGTACAATATTATAGCTAAGTCTATACATGCTTGGTTTTTACCTTCTGAGGTGCATTGATGACCCCGATATTGTAACCAAATGTAAGAGATCCCAGAACTGCAGTGAAGACTGAGAGAGCAAGGGTTCCCGTCACCGTCTGGAGTTTAGACATACAAAAAAATGCACAAAGGTGAGCAACATATAGAAGACAGTGACATGTCATATGTAGAAGGTCGTGCTTAGCCATATAAAGCCAAATGTATCGTATTTGATACATAAGTTTCCAAGACATTTTGTATCATTTTATGGTAAAAACTTAGCTCTAAACTCTGCAGAATACAATGTGAAACTTGTCTTCTGCTTTCTAATGGATGCCAGGAGCAGAAGACTGTACTATATTCATTTTGACTTGTCACATAAAAATGAAAAGTAAATATAGCCCCCCCAAACAATTTTTATTTTTTTTACACATTTTGTTTAAGAGCTAAAAAAAGTACTTCAGATTTTAAAAATTAGACTTTTATCGCCGGTTTTTCCTGGGTTGGGCTTTAAAAGGTTAAAAGGGTCTTCATAACTCAATGGCATCAGTGGCAGATAATTGGAGCTTAAGTACAACTAGGCTTAGTGTTAACACACAGAGACACGCACACACACACACACACACACACACACACACACACTGAAATCATGGACTGACATCAACTATATATAACTGTGATCCTTATGAGAGACAATCCCTTTAGTGCTTTTCATGACTTCACTGGCTACTTGCCAGAATTTTAGCGTCCCTCTAATTTCCCATCAGACCACAGGCACCTTTCTCCACGGTGACAGAAGAGATGACCTTGGGGAAATTAAGGTCCGCCCTCCCACCAAGTTTACATTTGCTGCTTTATAAGTGACGTATGAGTTGCCAAGCCTTAAAAGTCAGATAACATCAAAACGGCAAACTTGGTTTTATTGCAATTCTCGTGTTTGGGTTGTTGTTGTCTACAGCCGTCGACCTGACTACGCTTCCAAAGAAATGCTGGATAAACAGAGAACTCCAGCGTCATCATGGTAACAACAAAGTGCCCTGAAAAGTTGACATTTCTGAATAAGCATAGTCTGAATAAGGGTTCAGCTGCAATGCGGGCTTTTGTTTGCATCTTATTACATTTCAATAGAGAAAAAGTAAACATGAGAAAAGGTAAGATGTGAATCACTTTGAGCAAATTCAGATAAAACTCTTCTTTTCTGTTCCATGAATCCAATTAGGAAAATGTGACAGAAGTTTAAATAAGACTGCTTCTTGAGTTTGTCATGCTGAGTCCATGCAGTTTATTCCACAAACAAAACAGAAGAAAGTGTATTTGTGTGTATGTTTTCAGAAAACTGGTGAAGCAAAATGAGCAGCCATGTTTTTATTTTCAGTCAAAGACAGCATTTTACCACAAACACACCTGATATTTATAACAATTTAAGAACCATTCTGTACCTGATTAAGGGTATCTGATACATCTAGGGAACCCATTGCACCTATAATCCTGTGCAGTCAATGATGAATACAAATTCCTTGCTTGTAGTTTAAAAATGTTAAAGTTAACGCTGGTCCTTTTAGGAGATACCTTTATGTATGAAAAAACAAACACCATGCAAACTGTTATAGTACAGTTCAGGGATTGATTCACTTTCTGAAATCACGGATAATTACTCCTGAATTTTCCAGAAGCAGAGGAATACAACTTTAAACTTCGTTTAATCATCACAAAGTAAAAACAATTCTTCATGGTGGTATTTCAATCCAGCTGGATTAGATGTGTGAAGACTTTGATATGTAAACCTAGATGTTTGATTACACAAAAATATCAGGATTTCCGAAGACATATTTACTGCAAACCTTATTAAGTCTCTTTTAGTATTTATTTTTTTCAGTCAATGACATTTGGGTCTTTTTTTGTTGGCTAACAGGAGACACACAGTTCTGCATATAAACAGTTTCTGCAAGAGCGCACAACAGATATAGCCGTGCGTAAAATCGTCCCATAAAAATAAAAAAAAAAACCTCCTTTCCAGCAACACGAGAATCATTACATTTATATTGTGTTCATAAAACAAGAAGATATATAAGAATTACCTCTCCTCCAAGTTGCTGAAACCTGGCCGGCATGATTTGACACCTCCAGGCACCCTGTGGCACTTGGTGAGAGTTGCGTCTGTGGCCAGATGAAACTTCAACCCTCCGTGCGTTTTGGCAGTAAAAAAAAAGAAGAGTGATCTTGTTAATTCCAAAAGGGAAGCCCAGAGTAAGAAATGTGCGTCCTGTCCTGCAGCCAGTCGTCCTTTCTTTAAAGTTTGTGTTGTCTGTCCTGCGGGACTAGAGTGACACCCACGTGCACGCCTCTTGGATACGTAGGATGAGGGGGAGGAAGCGGGGAGGGAGCTGCTGCTCCACAGCCTGATCTTGAGGTCCGGCGACAGAGGTCGAGACGCATGCAGGAAGCTGTCTTGACCTTAACTATCATTGGCTGAAGGAGGAAAGCAAATGTTCTGGGAGGAGTCTGGTTTGATACAAAAGAAGTATCTGATTATGATTTTGGAGAGCAGGGAGATGAACCATTGACAGATGTGATCATATTTGATATTTATCTTTAAATTAACAGTTGTGCATCAATTTTTTAACTTTTAAGTTGATTTAATTCATTGAAGAGACTTAAATTTGGTTTTAGGACTCCCAATTATACGGTACATTGATGGTCTCGCCCCTTTTTGGGGAATGAATAACTCCTGCACAATTTTTTTAATTCTTCACAAGATGCACAGTCAGTAATTTACATGGAGTTCAATCATTTGAGTTTTGAATACACACCTTTTTATAGGGATGCTACAATATCACTTTTTTCCAAACAGATATGATACCAATACTTGAATCTGAGTACTTGCCTATACCAAGCACCGATTCTTGTACCACACTAAAACAATGTAATGAATTGGAAGACATGTTTTATTTTCTTCTCTGCTTTTTACAACAAATGATGGTGAAACAAATAAAAAATAATAAAAAATGAGAAAAAATAAAAATGACAACATAACTAAAATTTCAAGTGAAAATAAACATTGTGCGTTATAAATTGGGATCAGTTCCTGGTATTGAGGAGTATGAGTACAAGTACTTTAGAGCGGTATCAGAACTGATACCGACGCAACCTTACTTTTTTATATATCAAAATCTATTAAAAGGTAGCTTGTGCATTGGCTACACAAGTTTGGCATCAAGTCATGTCAGTCCAGCATCATGAGTCATTATTTTTCATCTGCAGCAAAGAGGGGCTTGTCTTTACCACGCCATTGTCTGTCTTCCCAAAAGTCTTAAATCCCTTTCTATTTCAGATCACATGCCAAAGAGGTCACACACTTCAGCTCATCCCCCACCTCACCGCCTGTTGCACATCGCCCCCCCCCCGCTCTCTCTCTGGTGGGCAGCAGCCAGCTCAATCCGCTCCCCCGGCAGCAGGCAACAGGTGGATCCTAAATTTGGGCCATGTCACCTGAGTTAGCAGCATGGGTGTGGTCAGGGAGACTTTGGTGGTCAGACAACTGTTGGGTCTTTGGTGATGAGAGGGTGTGTTGTGGGAGGGTCACATGAGTGGGGAGATCTGTGACAAGATATCTGCTCCACATCTCAATAAAATGTATTCCGGCCCGCCCCCTCGCAGGCACACCCCCACCCACCCCCTTCGCCTCGCGCCACTCTCTCCTTGGAGTACACCGCCTTTGCTTTTTTCCTTTTGCTGCCCGCATTGCGAAACAGAGGGAGAACCTGACACCTTTCATCCAAAGCCAGGGCCCCCAGCAGAGTCATGTGTGACTGACTAAATGCAGAGAAACTGTACACCATCAGAGCAGTGGCGTAGAGCCCCTTTCAACATAGTTTGAGAGTTCATGTGTGCAACCAGGGGCAGAAAGACACGACAGTCCAGAAGATATCGTATGAACTCATACAGAGAGAACCAAGCATACCAACAGACACAAAAGTAAAAACTTAGAAGGACTTAAATACACTCATATAAACTAATGTAATAAACTAATTTTCAAACCAAAAACACTCATTCAGCTACTATTTTTTGGGGACAAAATATAATTAGTCTTCTCTCAAAAGTTAGTGTGTGTTTTGCTGTGTGTCAGACCATCAAGTCACACCACCACAAACACACAGAGCGGCTGCTGTCTAGTGATGCAAAGAAATAGTATGTGTAAATACTATTCCTCCTTGTCACGACCTATATATAAGATTTCTGCGCGTATGTGCGTGCGTGCGTATGTGTCTGTAACAAGCTAAACCAGTGGGGTCAGTTAGTTCAGAATCATGCTGCAGCAAACAGAGTCAGCTGGCAGGTGTTGAACTGTATGTGTGACACATTCACACCGATCAGCATCATGACTCCAGTTGTCTCCTCTGGGGGTGAAAAAAAATCACAGGTTCATCAACGACTGAACTATTCTACAATAGTTATTATAAATGTGTTAATCTATAAATAAAGTGATCTTACACAGAAGGATAACTCATCATTTTGATCACTTTTTGAGTGTGAATAGTAATTTAATGCAGTGATTTCTGAACCTTGAAATGTTGCATCAGTTGGATCACACTATAAACAGCTGGGGAGTTCAGAAACTTTATTGATTTGAAAAAAATTAATAGATGAAGTACTCTCTATTTAATATCAATTTGGCTTCAACATGTGTCTTTAATATTGGGACAGCGATCAAACTGGAAAAGTTCGGTAATTTTCTAGAAGCAGTAAGTGTGACTGACAAAAGATTAGCATGTTACAGCGTGAAAACAAAATGGTTTCTCAGAGCGACTGATTCAGACTCAAAATGGGGAAGGTCACATCACTCCATGAAAGACTGTGTGAAAAAATAGTTCAACAATTAAATACTGTACAATAAATGTACTCACAATACGGAGCATAAACAAACAACCTTGGAGGTCAAAGCTGACTCACCTGTGATGAGTTTTTGAGCTGGTAAGGAAGGTTGTAACAGAGGAGAAATGGGCTACGAGTGAAAGGGCAAGGCAGCATTGCAGAACTGGCTATGATGCTGAAGTCACTCAGGCGACTCCATAATGTTACTTTATGTGTATAAAGACACACTGTTGCCAACCTGTTTCACTCACCATCTATGTAACTTGTCCAGAGTCCAGTGTGTCACAATGAGCCTCCATAGCATCACTTTTGGAAGTTTAACACTCACCACCACGATATGGAATAACCTCAAAATTTGCCTAAATAAATGAATAATTAAACAAATATAATGTATTCTAACACCCAACCATGTTTTCTGAACTTTAACCGAGAACATTTAATTCAAAGCTAAAATTAAATACATAATCAACAGTAGTAGTGAAAGAAGTCAAAATAAAAACAAGACTTAAGTTGGTCTTAAACCTGTTTCCAGGTCTAGGAGTTGGAATATCTCTATAGGATCATGATTGGATTTATGATTTACTTAGTTATGAGGCAGTTCTATGTGTGTTAGAATGTGACAGTAGAGGTAAGAACTGTGCAAAACTGTCTTTACCATATATCAATCTGTAAGGATTTGTGTAAAAAACATGTTGTAAACCCAGTTTTAAAAGGCTCTCTTCATTTATTCACTAACAATAGTAGTATGTTGAATTAACACGAGTCATTGTTGCCATAAACAAGAATGAAAAATGACAGCATACTTTCTGATTAGGTAGTTTAAAGTGGATGAAATTGAAAACTGTGTGTAGAGATTTTTATTTCTTTCAAGAAATCATTGACGTTTTGCAAAAGTACAAAAATGTTGATCTAACAAATTATCAAGGAACAGTTTAAAATTTAGATATAAATATTATATTCCTTTATTCAATTCAGTTCTCATTGGTTTAGAAATCTAACCATAGAAAGGCACTTTCTGCAAGATGACACTAAGTTAAACCCACTCAGATGTTCACATGCTAGATGTTCTCCAGCTGATGGACAAAAATATATCTGGCATTGTATTTTCTTGGCTTGAAATGTTTGCATATCCAGAATTTTCCCCAGTTTATTTTGATGCAAAGTTAAGCTAACTAGCTTCTGGGTGTAGTTTCCCATTTACTAAGGGACACAAACCTTAACTTTCAATATGAAAACAAATCAATCTTTCCCAAAACATTACACTATTCTTTTAAATTAACACAGCAAAGCAAGATGTGAAAAAGCTGACTATCTTTGATCAGAGGAAGAGGGGCTGCTGCCCATGTTCTCTAGACCAGGAATACAGGAATAATGTCCCTGACTCAGATTTAAGTTTGATAAACACTAAAAGTGATTAAATCTCACTGCTTCTATGTTAGCCTGATGGCATGCAGGATATAAACAAATAGTAAACTAGCTAGAATAAACTAGATATACCATAGGATGAGTTTAATGTTATATTGCTGCACAAGAATACAAAAATAGTTTGTTACTCTTCACTATTGTATCTATCTGCAATGTCACTCTGGAAGAAGTTCAGAGAGGACTTACTGGCTCCATCAGAACATTCATTCAAAGGTCAAACAGCCACAGACACAGATCCCTAAAGTGGCACCAGTAGCTGCAGTACATTCTAAAGGAAGGATGAGAACCAATATCCAGAGAGGACTATTTGGATGTGACAGCAGTTGTCAGTTCATGACAAGAAATGTCCCAATACAGTTGTACTTTTTCTGTAGGTCCAGGCTCCAAGGGTGCAGAAGCTTATCTTAATCAGTGGGAGTGGCATCAACCAACCTGCTGAGACAGATTATGATAGGATTTTAGTACTAAAGTGTGAATCAAACAAACGTTAAACTCTGGTTTTATTCAAAAGCTATGTATGTTGTATAAGAAGTGACATGAACAGATCCTGCAAGAGGGATGGGTCCCAGACAGTCCCAGACCCTGACCCTGCTCATTTGAGGGACACTTTCAGAGTTAACATCTGAACTGACTCGTTAGAATTGGATAGAATGAGGAATTGTGGCTTCATAGACTGCTAGGAAAAAATTACATTACAGACATACTGGAAAAAGGTACTGAATGTCAACTAACACACTATTTATGTAGTAGGTCTTCTGTAAAATTGTGTTCATTTAAAGTTATCAGTTATCTGTTATCAGTTACCATCAGTTATCACCATGCTAATTCTATAAATTAAACAAATATAAAATAAAGTATTCAGTGCTCTTGTAAAGAAAGCTAATTTGATTGTTAACTTAACACACTGTAATATATTAGCCCACATTGGTCTTCACTCGTTTCGTGTTTATTTAAAACAGTTAAATTAAAAGCATAAAATTCGTATTGCTTGTTTTTCACAGAAGATCAATACAGAAATATTTCTTAAAACGTATTAAAAGGATATTAAAACCTCAAGGATTCTTTTTGTCCCTGAGTTGAATATTTCCTATGGTCCTGAATGCAGCGTGTTGCATTGTGTTTGCGCCAGGAGCTTATCTCGTTCTCTGATTGGACCGCTAATAAACCCCTCCCCTCCCTTTTCTCCGGGATTCCCCGACAACGTGCTTTAGCTCAAAATATTTTGGCTTTTCGGCGATTGCAACGCAGTGGTTCGACAGAGATACGGGGTGAGGCAGCTTTCTTGTATAATTATACTGGGATGTTTAAAGTAGCTGTTTGGGAATTACTGTGTCTTACGTTCAAACAACCCTCACAGGGCAATTTTCTTACTTTACGATAAGTTTTTTTAGCACTTTAGCTAGCTGCCGTGAGTACGTCGAGTCAACGTCGCGCTAACTCGATTAGCCTGTTAAGCTAGCGGAAACCTTGCTAGTAAACAGAACAAAAAGGCGAACAGCTTATTTTTGCATATTATTTTCTAGAATTGTAGTTGATGAACTGTAAAAGTCGCACGGTAATGTATTGTAATTTTTGTCGTCTAACGTGTGTGGGAGTTGTTTCGGCGAATTAACTGATGTTTGCTTCATTCATTGCTTGGTTTTAGAGCTCTGGTCCTAGAAAATGGACGACGACTAATGCTGGCAAGTTTTGTGGTGTTTTGTGCTTTTAGGATACCTGACGCGTGTGTTCGTTATGCGTTCACCTTAAAGCTGCTTACGAAGCTCCGATTAAGCTTTTTATATTTTTTAATCTAACTTGTACAAGTACTACTTGGCAGGACTTCGGGCCTACTCCTGTTGAGGCCATTTCCTGTTTATCAGCCATCAGACTTTTTTCACAAAGACGAATCTGAGAAAACACACCGCCTGTTGCAAAGAACTTTGTCGCATTTAATGCCATTTGAGCTTTTATTTATGTAGCTTTTATGACCTTATTCAAAAGTAACATTTACTGGTCTTTTAGAAATAGCAAACATTAACTTAAACTTTTGGGGGGTTGCACCGATTAAGCGAATTTAAGTATAAACTACGGATTTTACCAATTATTTCAGATAAAATATGGTAGGCGTCGGATTTTAACTTTGGATAAAGTTTGTATCAGTTTCTATAGCCCTCAGCAAACTTTTTCTTCCTCATATCTCTTCTAGAAACATGGAAAACACTATGGAGGAGTTTGTTGAAAGTCCACCTATGAGCCAGGACACGTTTAGTGAACTATGGGAAAATGTGTAAGTAAAACATTAAAAGTGTTTTAACAAGTAAAAGGAGAATAGTTTGAAAGGGATTGCTAATTCAAAGTTATCTTTAACCCCCCCGCAGCATAACACCGTCCATCTCCACGATTCCAACTTCCAACATTGAGCCTCAGGTTGTGTGGAATTCTGATGATAACATGGATATACTGGTAAGATTATGGAAGAAGTTTGTACCTTCATAATGCAACCTTCATTAGATTTGGTAAATGAAGTAGAAACAATTTACAAATGTTGATTGTTTCTGTATTTATTTTCAAAACGAAGCCTTTCCTTTTTCTCTCTGTTTAACATTTCTTGAATAACCAGGCGTTGAACGGGTTTCACGAAGCAATTCTTGGGCTGCAAAATGAAGTTGCACCCAACGATGGGATTAACCACCCATCCTCCACGGTGCCAGTGACTTCGGACTACCCCGGTGAATTCGGCCTGGAACTTCGGTTCCAGAAGTCCGGGACTGCAAAATCTGTTACATCCACTGTAAGTTTATTCGATCTATCCTCTTTGAACTTTGCAATTATGTTTTTTCTTTGCATATTTTAAGATGACTGGTTGTTTTTTTTATTCAGAGGATAGTTGTGCAAATCCTTACTAGTTTGGGTCCTTTTTTTAGCAAGGTGCAATTAACTACCATATTTTTTCTTTCCAAACAAATAATTGCCTACATTTCTGGGATCATTTTAATATTTTTTCAGCAAAAACTGAGATTAGTGAAACTCTGATCAGATTATTCTGCAACCAAATAGGATTTATAAAAAAACTCTGGTGTCCTTTTGAGTTAAGGGATAATTCAACAGATACCAGTGTCTGTTTTAGATAAGTATATATTATAATTTTCCCTTCCGTAATGTAAATGTAAACCATTCCAGTATTAAGTGTTCTTTTAGATTAAGTAACATTTATTTATAGCGAATTAAAGAGTGTGGTTTTGGACATGAAAAGATTTAGTTTTATTGTGATTAGATTATCGCTTAAATTTATCCAAAACATTTAAAGGTTAACATTTATTGGTTACAATAATGGAATGTAAAAGTAAATATCTTACCTTGGAATTGCATTATAATGCCAGTCTTCATATCATGCAGTGGCATTCAAGCTTCAACCTGGGTCTCATTCATTGTGGCACCACGTTAAATTTTAAGTTCCAGAGTCAGTCGCTGCACTCAAAGAGCCAATGGTGTTATTTTTTCCACTGTGACTCATACAGGGGAGCCATTTGGTTGGCCAATTTGACTAAAGTTATGGGGGTCTGCCCTGAAACACCCGCCTCCTGCAACAGGCGCTCTGGTCTGTGGGAGCGGTGCAGTATAGCTGTGAAGGAGGGCTCTGACATGACGGGACATGTTCCTGCACAGACTTCCTTTAGAGCTGAAGGGGTTAAAATTAGGTGGGGGAAAAACACGTGTATCTAAGAACAAAAAATTTTTTATGTGACCTTCGTTCATGGAAGGAAACAATAACATTCATTAAATGTTAAAGTTGTGTAAAGTCTTTTTCTTGCTAGTTTTCAAGTCATAACAGTTGCACAGCTGGAATAATTGCATTTATCTTGTTTTTCTACTTTCTCAGTTTTCTGAAGTTTTGAATAAGCTATATTGCCAGCTGGCAAAAACCAGCCCAATTGAATTTAGGGTGAGCAAAGAGCCTCCAGCCGGTGCCATCATCAGGGCTACAGCTGTTTATAAAAAAACAGAACATGTAGCTGAAGTCGTGAGGAGATGTCCCCACCACCAAAATGAGGACGGTAGGGAGAAAATTTTTCCAGAGACTAGTCTTCATGTATTTAATTAAGATGTTTTGAAATTACATCAAATTCAAGTAATTGTTTTGTACATTATCATTTTCTTCCCTCTCTAGCTTGTGATTATCGTAGCCATCTAATCAGGATGGAGGGCAACGAGCTCGCCCAGTACTTTGAGGACAGAGTCACTAGGAGGCACAGTGTGACTGTCCCATATGAAGCCCCTCAGGTACGACTGCCCCAGTTTTATCCCTCTTGAGGGGCAATTATGTAACCTTTTCTTCCTGTTTAGTAGAGACTTATAATTCAACCTTATTGTTTTAGTTGGGGACAGAGATGACGACCATCTTACTCAGCTTCATGTGCAACAGCTCGTGTATGGGAGGGATGAACAGGAGGCCCATCCTGACCATCCTCACCCTTGAGAGCTCAGAGTAAGTCAAGCTTGTTCATGCCAAAGTGTTAAGGGAAAGAAAGCATGCTGTAGTTTAGTTGTGGAGAAGAAACAATTCAGTGTAAAAGTTATGCACGGGGCGACAGTGGCTCAAGTGTTTGAGCAGACCGTCTGATAACATCATAGAGCAGGGCGATGTGAACCAATTTTCATGTCTCGATAATTTTTTACTTAATCACAATATGCGATACATATCTCAATATAAATTTTTTGTCAAGTAAACAAAGAGACAGTAAAAATGTATGGCCTTGAGTGCTAAATCATCTTTTATTAAGGATCAGAAGTACATGTGCAATAAAATATTGATTGAAATTAAAGTTAATGTGTATTAAAACAATAAGAAATAACTTTCAATGACCATAACAAAGATGTAGTTGTGTCAGATCTCTTCAACTTAATTTGAAATAAATTTACTTTATTAACTTACATGAACATAAATCATGACATCTCTCTCACACACACAATTTACCTGCATCGACCACAATTCTTATGCTTCGGGTTTACGTGTTGGATGCTGGAGTATTTTTGATGAGTACAGCAAAACGGGCCAGTATCGTGGCGAGTAAAAATGCTGGTACCGGGATCGGGACATCCCTAGCCGTTGCCAAGTTTGATACTGGAAGCACTGAAAAGGATTTTATTTTTTAGGTCTCCGCTACAGTGAAGCCTCATCACCTACTTTTTAAATTTGCTCCTCTAGGGGGCAAGTTTTGGGCCGAAGGTGTTTTGAGGTTCGCGTCTGCGCCTGTCCTGGAAGAGACCGCAAGACAGAGGAGGCCAACAAGGGCAAAGCGGAAAGCGGCACAAAATCGAGCAAAAAACGAAGTATGTTAATGTTTTACAGTCTTCTGGTTTGCTTTGAGCTTGCTCTCATTTCCCTACTAACTTCCCTTGTTCCTTAGAGAGCAACTCTACGCCGGACACGTCTCGCGACAAAAAGTCTAAAAATGCCTCAAGTGCAGAGGAGGAAAAGGACGGCTACACTCTGCATGTAAGTGGATTCATCAGGAGCTGCACTGTTTGACACATTTACCTGTGTTGAGGCTGTTTGACTAACATTGATCTCTGCTGCAGTTTAACAGCGAGGAAAAGGAGCTGTATGAGATGCTGAAGAAGATAAAAGAAGCTTTTCGGATTGCAGGGAGGTAAGAAGCCACTCTTCCAGTCTGGTTGTGTTCCTCTCAAAAAGCGAGAAATTTGTTCTTGCTCTCGAGGCCGCAAAAGCGAGAGAAAAAAATTCCAGCATCTCATACTCTGAGAGAAGAAGCGAGTGAGACGAGGCGAGGATTACTGCGGGGGGCTGCCTGTGTCTCTCTGTGCAACGAGCCGGTTGACTTGCTTATTTTTTTATTTTACATGGAAATTGGTCGGTGACAGTGCAAGACTGCATGCAGCAGTATCCGTGTCTTTATTTACCGTGTGTTGGAAAGGTTTTTGTACTTTCTCTCCAACTCGATCAGCTGTTAGTCAAAGCTGTTCATTCATCCTCGTAGCAGTAAAAATACAGAAGTCACTACTCCCCCCTTCATGCTTTCACACCTCGTCTACACCCACCTCACGTCCGACCAATCATGCAACAGTTCTCGGAGCCCCTCGAGAACAAAGTTCAACCAGCTCAATGTGGCAAGAAGTTTCCTCGTTCAAGTCCAGCGAGAAGAAAATGACGTCATTTTGTTTGACCCTTCTTATGTGGAGGCCTTCAGCAGGCCGCTAGAGGGCTCTGTGTGATTACAAACCAAACAATTCTGAATTTGTAGAGCTGTAAAATATGTGACATTCTGTACTTCACACAGAAATAATGTGAGGTGTTATTGTATTGCACCATTATAACCCAATTTGGATGGACATAATTTACTTATGAAAAAAGTGAAACATTTGCCAATTTGTTCAGGTTTGATTAAAACATTATGTATTATGTTTAAGGGCAGCAAATATTTGGTATCTTTTTGTATCTGAAACTTTATTTTAAGCCCAGTCTCCAACTTTATCCCCTGCAGAAACAAAATGAAGACCGTCAAGACTGACGTTGCCGCCCCGTCATCTGGGAAGAGACTCCTTCAAAGAGAGGAAAGGAGCGACACGGAGTAAAAGCCTGGAGACAGATTAAGACTCCATTCCTGTTTCCCAGCCTTTTAGTAGTTTGGTTTTTTTTCTTCATCTCCTGCGATCGTAAAATAATCCTGAGACAGCCTACTGACAGCCTTTTTACCGTTGATTTTCAGTATATGTTTATTACAGTAATGTTTTAAATAGACGAGGCTAAGGTGGCAGCTCATGTTGTTGGTAAGCTGCGTTCTGCTTCCATGAAACGGCTATTTGGAAATTTACAATTTGCATCAGAGGAAAAAGTGTTTAGTGTTAAGGTGGCTGGGAAGTCATCTGGCCATCAGATTATTCAGTTTTACTCTATTACATTCATGTTATTTGTTAGAAATTGATAATAGAAAAAAAAGATTTCATATTTTTTATACATCATGAAAGTAACGAATCACTGCCATTTTTCAAGTTTGAAACTTGAAAAGGTCTGTATTTTGCTGAATTTGCTGCGTTCCATGGATCCTGCATTTTATTCCATGTCAGGATTTTTTTCTGTTGAGTGATCATCCGATCATAACATGGCAAAAAATGAAAAACAGCTGAAACCGAATGTGCGGTGCAATGTTTGTTAGTTTGTTTTTTTTCTTTTGTATTTAGAAAATGTACACTTTTTTTTCTCACTTTATGCTTTTTATCAATATTATTACTGTTTTCACATGTTTATGGTCATCGGGAACGTCTTTATTTTTTTGTTTTGTGTTATCTAGTGTTCATACTCTATAGGTTGACTGGTTCATCCTATACGTAAGAAAGTTGAAGCCTGGCATAAAGCTATGGATAATTTGACAGTAATTACTTTATATTAAACTTTTGTGGAGAATTAATTTGACCCAGGCCACTTGAATCTCATGAATTCATTTGTAAAACTGGTTTCTTGTTTCTTCCCTCGGACCTGTCAGTTTATCAGCACTTCGGTTTAATGCGCCCAATCTTTTTGATTCAAGATCACTGTCTGTAAACCACCACGTGTTGAGGCATTTTTTTGTTTCTTTATATTATGTGAATTTAGTTTTGTAAGAGAGGTTTATGTTTCTATATTGCGTTTGTTTTTTGTACTAATTTGCCTTTTTTAAGCCTAAATAAAATCATTTATATCTCAGAGGGCTCTTGTGTTCTGTTTACCTCTGCAGAAATTAGTGATTTGCATGTTTGCAATATGGATGCAAAAGATGAGCTGTGTGTATCATGCAGTGATGAATGGATCCCAGTGATGGCATTCAAATGTGTGTACCTGCAGGGTGGTGGTGTGTGACTATACTGTGTGCAAACAGCTCATTTCTCTCAGAAGCATTCGTGCTGTGGTGAGTAATGAGCCAGCAAACTTCCACTTTTTAAAACTTAATTTCACAGCTATTTTTTTTTCTAGCCTTGGGATCTAATCGTTCCTGAGCTCCTGTCTTTCCGACGTATCTTACACTGTTCAGAACAAGGACACAACTATGGTAACGTTATTGGTCCAGTGTTGCATCAGCGTCCTAGTATGGTGGGGTGAGTCATTCATGGATATTTTCTTCAACTAGTGAAAGCAGTGATAAAATTATGCTGTTGCATGGGGCGGCTGTGGCTCAGTGGATAGAGCCGTCGCCTACTAAACAGGAGGTTGGCGGTTCGATTCCACTCCGGTACATGTCGAAGTGTCCTTGGGCACTGAACCCTACCTTGCCTCCCCATACACCGAATGTGCATGTTAGTTCCTTGCACCCAGTTCCTTGAATGGGTATTTATGGGTGAATGAGATTTGTCATGTAAAGCGCTTTGAGTGGTCTGTGACTAGAAAAGCACTATACAAGTACTGTCCATATACATGTTTTTTCTATAATCATGTCTCTTCAGAAATGCAAACATTTTATTGATTACTCCAACTTTGTGTGTTTTTGTTCCATATATATAAAAACGTCCAGAAGGATCAGAGTGATGGACTAAGCCAATGCCAATGTCACAATTAAGTAAAACCAGAATATTCCTATTTATATTTGTAAGGTGCATATATGCTATAGCAATTTTTAAAAACGGTACAAAATATCCAGAAAATAAAACATTTAACTTATAAATACTGTGAAAAGTTAAAAACCCCTCATCCTGTTTCATGTATGTAAAAAAACAAAAAACCTTGCATAGACTTTTCTTGTTTGTCTTCAGCTCTGGGGCCGATGTACTCAGCAGCAGAGCGACAATACTTCATCCCAGGCAGAAATCTCTCCTGGGATGAGGCCAGAAGCCACTGCCAGGTATGAACAGAAACTCATGAACCAGGAGGCTGGAATGGGTGTAAAAACAATTAATCAAAATGTGAAGACAAAAACTTTGCATCATGACTGTTTACATTAAACAATCCCACCGTTATCAGCTGGCTTCGGTACCAAAATCTACCCATTTGGATCTTCGGACATCACTAAAATGTTCATCCGTTCTGGGTTGATTTGATTTGACACCCATTTAGATCATTAGATTACAAAAAAGTGCAAAAAGAAATTACTAACAATTTCCCCTTTTTTTTCAAACTTTAGTCTTTATAGCTTGTTTTTCTATCGGTCATAAATGTATTTAACATTTGTGAAACATTTATTTATATCTGACCAAAATCCCAATTCGCTTAACATGTATTATGTGGACGATAACTAATGATATGTATATTTTTCTTTACAAAAAACTACAACCCTGTAACATCACCAACATCAATTAAAGAAGTCATCTGAACAATTTGAGCAAAGCATCATGTAAAAGAAGATTACTCCTTTAAAGGGAACGTATCATGCAAAAATCCACTTTTCTAAGCCCTTAAATACCCGTTTTTGTCTTTTCCGAGTGTTCAAGAGTGCAGAAAAATGTAATTTATTCACTTCCGGTGCAACATATAAATCTTATTATTCTTTTTTGGTCATATTTTTCA